>JAYDZE010556326.1:0-13049 GCA_034509125.1 Monilaria moniliformis | reverse complement strand
GAGGGAGTTATCAATTATATTTCTGTTGCATCCCAGATTGTGTCATTTCCTCTCCTTCCTTGCTTCTTACTCTAACATATGAAGTTTATGAGAGCTTCATTATTGTTGCACCAGAAGTCATGGTATAAATTTCATAAGCTACATAGTTTGCGGCAGAAAGCCAAAGGTCAACTTGAAATAAGAATTGTAAACAACATAAAAGTGAAGTTCATCAATTTCTCATCTCAAAAACAAATTCCACAAATCACTGTCCATATTGGTTTTTATCAGAAACTTTTACTACATCTTGAAAACATAAGAAAAAATTTAGTTCTGAAAGGTGAATAAGTTACCTGTTCGTGGGAGCTGTCAATATGTTGAGGACCACGGCTATGAGAGGCTAGAGACCAACCAACTTCCCAACTATGCTCCGGTGAACCGCAAGAAGCTTCAATTAATGATTGAACAGCAGCAGATGAATGTGGAATGTCAAGCTTCATAGGAATAAGTACCATTACTTTCAGGACTTTCTTTTAAAGATATTCAGATAAAATGATAATGAAACTAAGCACGAAATGGCATGATATGGTTGCCTTTGTTTGATATGTTCATTCAGTACCAATACAAATGAAAACTATGCCAAAGTGGAAGCGCCACTATAGAAGCTAGATACTGAGCATGACAAGTCTGGAAAAGCAGCATGCTTGAAGAATGACTTCCGCACTCAACTTATTGTACTACTAAAAGTCATACATTCATGTAATAATTAGATATTGAATACTTTAAGAATATCTAAGTAAAAGTGTCCTAGCTAATTGCCTACCATCTTCAGTAGTTGAGCTGGAAACCAGGGTAAAGACTCCACGTTGCCATCTACCATAGACTTGCCCTAGTCATCAAAAAACCCATACACTGTATCAGCCAATATTACACTACCATCTAAGGCTTGGCTTTAAAATTATATCTCTAGTACAAGAATGTGCACCTCCATTAATATATCAATCTGAACACCTGGTATCAAACGAGGCTTCTTCTACAAAATTGAAGAATAACCATCAGAGAACTGAATGACGAAGATGCTAGTTGATATACCATAATTTGTGCACATATATATGTTACTATATATAACCTCTGAACTGTTTTCCTGGTATGCCTGAGATAGAAATGGTTCAATCACAGATGCAGCTGTCAAGACCAAGATGCTCTCTGACAATTTCAAGTTGCTGGATGCGGGAAAAGTCGTTCCTGAAGCTGATAGCATGGTTTTTCCAGAACTACAGAAACAGAAAACTTTGCCTCAATTAACAAGTCCACAGAAACACAACAGATATTACTTGAATTAATTTGTCATATATCTAACTCTACATCAAGCAAACATGCAGCGGTACAAGTCAATCGAACAAGTCCACATCCAGATGACCATAAACAAGTTATGCAACATCATAATACGATGAGACTTGGAACTTACTTGTAATGGTGGAAAGCATGATTTCGCATTTTCAGACCCTTTGGGTCCTGAAAAGAACCAAGGAACAAAAAAAAAACATTATGACAACAAAAATCAAACAGTTTCGATCAAAAATAAGGAATTCATCGAAAACTTGAAACCAACAAAAGGCAGAGAAACCCAATAAACTTTAATACAGAGAGAATGAACAAATCAAAGAAAGTTGAGTCCCAATATCAAAGGCGAGAAAACCTTGAGAAAAATACGTTGACTTTAAAAAAGTTTGAACAGAATAACGATGTCATGCACAAAACTGTCAGTGTGTGTGTGTGAAGAGTGGATTGAGAAACTCACGGGGCCTTGAACTCTGACCATCACAGCGAAGTTGCGAGCAAATTCAGCAACTTCAGGGAGACCCATGCCGACAAGCTCAGAACCAAGGGTCTATCCGTGAAGTTGCATAACACCACCGCGCCGCCTTCTTATCTAGAAATTTCAGTGATATTTTTTTATTTTTTTTCAATCAATCAGTAATTTAGTCACGAGTTGAATAAATTGAATTGGGGGAAATAGATTCCGATTCACGAGGCATACCAGGAGCAGACGACGACGTTTGCCCGCCCGCCGCAATTAGCTGTTGCTTGGAGTATTTTTCTTGGCTTCTGTTCCTTGTTTTCCATAATCTGATATGATGAAAGTAAAGCAGCTGTCTTGTCATAAAATGAAATAACGAAACATAGCTAAATTATTAGGTCTTTTTACTTCTACCAAATGGAAAATGGTAACTTGTTAAAAAATTATCATTTAAATTATAACTTTTTATTGACTTTTAGTTAATTTCATAACTTTTGAAATTTAAACATAAAATTACAACTTTTGATATTTTCTTAATTATTCCACATATCAAAATTCCAGTAAAATTGGTCGTGACGTGTCAGCCAGAATTTCCAATATGGACAAAATATTCGTTCTTCAATACGATTTCGTTGAGATCATTGTCATTTGAATCATAACTTTTCGTTGAATTCCGGCCAATATGTCACTATCAATTTCACCGCAATTTTGATGTGTGGGATGATTGAGAAAATATCAAAAGATGATTTTATATTCCAGTTTCAAAAGTTATGGGATTGACCAGAAGTCAACCAAAAAATATGATTTAAATGACAATTATCCCAATTTTTTAAATAGCTTTTTAGTAAAAAAGTATTTATAATCTTTTCTTTGTTCAAAGCCAAGTTCTTTTTTCTTTTCTTTTTTTATAATCTTAAATTCTTGATGTGTGCAGCATGAATTGTGGGACCACTACACCGCATAAAGACGAAACAACAACTCTATAATTATACCACGATAAAATGGAAAAATACATTGCAAGCAGGTGGAATTCGAATCCAATACCTTTTGCTAAGGCGAATATTTGGATACCTCAATCTTACCACTTAAACTATGTCTCGTTGGCAAAATCAGCTCTTAAATTGGAGTATAACAAAATTTATGAGGCTTAAGTTATAATGTAAGATGGCCATTTTTTAAATACATGCATTCTATGTCCAAATTTAAGTGAATGAACTAAAATATTCTTATATATTTAAATGTAGAATAAATACAGTGGCTATCTAAAAAAGAATACAAATTAATTTTCTGCAATAAAATTAAGTTTCCAACTGCATTACGTAGGTGTACGGCCGTAAATAAGATTGAGAAAAACAATTGTGCACCTATATGAGTCGATTTAAAAATTGATTTTGTATGAGGAACGTAGGGGCATGGTCGGTTTTCTCTCTCCGAATATGTACCCACCCGACCGTGCATCAAAATAAGACTGAGAAAATTGATGGATCGACTTAAAAATTCATTTTCAAATGAAAAATATAGGTGCATGGTCGGTTTTCTCTCCTCGAATAGGCAATCACACGGTCGTGCACCTAAATAAAATAGAGAAAAATAGTCATGCACCTATATAGATCAACTTATTTCATAAATTGTACGTTGAATTTCAATTTTCAAGTTAATTATTTATCCAATTTCGAAGTCAATTAATTAATAAACGCATAAATTAATCTAAAATACTAGTTGATTGAAAACAAAAATAACAAAATTAAAATAAAAAGTGACCCGTGATCTTGATAATTATTAAGTAACATTTTTTTTTAAATGAATCTTTGTGTGAGGGTGCCAGAGAGTTGGGCGTAACCCTAACCCCATTTATCACTTTGTGCATTTAAAATAAAAAATAAAAAAAATAGAAGAGTCTGCTTATTTTCAGTCAACGTGATTATTCTTCCAAATAATTTGATAGTGTTAGAATGTATTGGAGGTTGTTCCAAAGTATAATCGTCATTGAGACATTACGGGTAATTTAGTTAATTTGAGCATATGTTTATAAAAGCGAGCAGTTTTTTATTTTTTTTAACTTAATTAACAAATAGGGTATTTTTTATTTTCACCATAAAATATAGTGCTCCAAGAAAACAAATGTATTTTCTTTTCAATAATTTATGTAACATTAAACATTGTTCTGGTGTGCAATAATAATAATAATAATAATAATAATAATAATAATAATAATAACTAAGGGGTTTTTTAGAAAATATTATCTTATATAATTGTTAGGAGGAGTTTAAAACTTCTAGTACTAGATAGGTTAATAAGACAAAACAATTTGATTGGTATTTGGTACATCCTGTGTGGCTCATCTACAATCAATCCTAATTCCTAACTGAAAAAGACCTATAAATGCCAGACGTCAAATGTTTATTAAATTGTGTGTCACTGTGTTTTATACTGAGCTCTTATTTGTTTTTCTCAATATTTTCATAGCTCAATCGGTCGGATCAGTTAGACTATTGATCAGACCGAAATACTGTAGTAAACACACACACACACACACACACACACACACACATCGGTCGGATCAGTTAGACTACTGATCAGACCGAAATACTGTAGTAAACACACACACACACACACACACACACACATATATATATATATATATTATATTCTAAAAATTATTAAAATTTGGTGAATGATAAAATATAATTAAATATATATTACACAAAAAATATTAATATATATAATTAAATATATATTATATAAAAATATTAAATTTTAATTAATGATCAAATATAATTAAAATTAAGTAAATTATTTAATATATATTAGATAAATTATATTAAATAAATTAATTATTTTACACATAAATTAGATAGCCGCTTAATTTTACTAATATATTAGCATACATGAGTTATTTATAAATTTTGAATTTGTGCTTTATTACTTTTTGATATAATTATTTGTAGTTAAATGCATCGCACTTCATGTGTATTTTTGAAGTTAATAATTAATTTCTACATATAATTTTAATATACACTACCATTTCTCAAGAGTTAAAATTATCAACTAATGAAGTTGACAAAAAAGTAGATAAAAATAATCATGTGTTTAGTAAAAATTATGAGATATTGCTCCTTAATATCAACACACGAATTAATAGCTATTGTAGATAAAAAAAAATGTTTTATATATAAGAATATTTAAAGTTCATAATATGTCATAAAAGTGTTTTTAGGGTATTGAATAAAGTATACTATTCATTACCTATGGTCAATGGCTCAAATCCTACTAAGTACAAACTAAAATTATTTTTGAGAAAAAATTTAAAAAATTCAAAAAATCGGTTCAATCGGCCAGCGGTTTCTGATCGAACCAGCCGGTTTTTCTAGTTCACACTGGTTCAATTATTGGACGGTTTTTAAAACATCGGTTCTTCCATAACACACTAAGGACATCCACATCAGTGTTCAAGCTCTCATCAAGCTCTCACATTTTTCATACACTATTAATGAGTCTCACAACAATTTTTTCTTTAAAATTTTACTCCCTGCATCAGAGGCCGAGTCTTAACTTTCCTTTATACTATTCATCTCTTATTTTTTTAATTTTTTCATAATTCATAAAAAAATTAATTGCATAATTTAAATTCTATTTAGTTTGGAAAAAATGAAATGCACGTACCACCATTCAAATTAAAGTATTTATATTTTTCAAAAGTATTCGACACTTTCAATAACAACAAATTAATATGAATCAGGGTTTAGGGAGAGAGAGAGAGTTTATTGGCATATAGGTTGCATCAATAGTAGGGGAGTGCAAATATAAGTCATAATTGAATTTATTTGTTAAAATCAACACGGTATTACACTATACACGCTATCGTCCAAATATTTAGATGTGTATGGCCTTCAACAAAAAACCGCTCTATTAGTGATGACTTAAATTGGTTGCTATAAATTTAATTGTACGTCCATATTACATTGTCATCTCAATACAATCATGTTCATGTTATATAAATTTATATTTAATTTACATATGTTTAACTTTTTTATATTTTCCAATATTTTTTCTTCTTTTCTTATTTATGATAATTTAAATTTTAAATTATGTGATCCTATTTATTTTATGTCTTATTTCTTTTCTTTTTTTATGTGGAAGATAGAAAATATATTTTCAAATTTTAGGGAATGGTTGATATGGTGGGATGAGATAAGAATAAAATATTTATTCTTGTGCCTATTTCAATTCCTATGACTAATAGTATATCTTTTAACAGAGAATCAATCATTGAGCCAAATCATTATGGTAATGGTAATAGTATTTACAATTATGTACTACTTTCATTTATATATAGAAGATTTTTTTTAAATAGTATGAAGAATTATTAATATTATTAGTAGTTAATTTTAAAACTAATGTTTTTAGCTTTTTTAAAGAATTAATATAATAAAAAAATTATGTGTATATTAAATAATAAAAATAATTTTCTTTTGATTATTTTAATAAATATATTTATTATAATTGAATCCATATATTATTTTCCTATCATTTCCAAAAAATTGTTAAGTTACTCAAAATTTATATATTTTTATTTAAAAAGTATTAATGCAAAATAAAATTAACAAAATTATTCACAGTAATAATAAACCATTATAATTTACTAAATAAAATTAGAAGAAATTTCTCAATTTTTTTTATTTATATTTTTTGCTAAATAATATTTACTATAAATTGATTTCAATATGTGAAACCATGCAAATCTAATTTTATACGGAATTTTACTTAAATGAATTAATAGCTATTGTTTAAATTTGTATTTTCGTATCATTTAAAAATTATGTCATCTAAGCCAAACTTTGTACAAATTTTTTTAATAGGGGTCTTTGCCCAATAGACAAATCAATTAATTTTAATCAATAGTCCATATTTTCCCTCCAAAATAACATTCTAGTAAATATATCCAAAACTCTCTTTTTATATATATAGTTGATAGTTGATACGATTTACTCATTTCCAATAAAATTTGCATTTAAGGATACACATTATCATTATATTCAACAAACATACATATAGCATGATTATTTCAATAGAGTAATTCATATAACATAAAAATACAATAGATAATTCAAACAATAAGGAAGGTCAAAATGTTCATTGAATTAATTTTGAATGAAATTAATAAGAGAATCAAATGTGGTAGTTTTTGGAAGTTTTCCAGACATACTAAATTCTTATTCTCTATTTATTTTCTCTAAGGGTGTGTTTAGTAAAATGGATTTGGAATTGCAATTATATGGAATTGAATTTGAAATTATGATATTCTATTTCAATTCCAAATCCTTTGTTTAGTAAGTGAAAAATTAAACAAGATTTGGAATTGACTTTTAATTGAATATTTTTTTTTATATATACATTATATAATTCTATATTATTTTACTATATATTTTGAATTATGTGTGCAAGTGTAAGTGTTGTGTATGTGTGTATCGTGTGTGTTTGTTATGTGTTTTGTGTGCGTATTTTGCAGTGTATGTATTGCATATAATGTGTGTGTATGTGTATTGTATGTACGATATTGTCATGTGTGATGTGTGTGTATTATGTGCAGTGTGGGTGTTTGTGTGCAGTATGTGTGTGTATTGTATGCAGTATATGTATTGTGTGCAGTGTGTGTTTGTGTGCTGTGTGTATGTGTGTATGTGTGTGTGTGTGCAGTATGTATGTGTGTGAGTGTGCAGTATGTAATGTGTATTATGTGTGTTGTGTGTGTAGTGTGTGTTCGAAAGGCACTTAATTTTATATTTATTTGGATTTTCAAATCTTTACTTTAGTTATAAAATTTAAATTATGGAATTGAAAGCTCCAATTCTAAATCCAAGTTCCCAATTCCATAATACCAAACGGATACTAAAAGATGCCAATAAATTATAGTAATTAACGATTTCACTTTTATTAACTATAGACAATTGAGAACACATATATGAAGCACTAAATAAATGAACAACAAATTGAAACACGTTTCTGAATGCACAATCATAATAATCTAATCTTAAAATCACTCGAATATATATTTTTACTTTTAATTCTCTGTTCTCGATTCTTGAATACAATTATCTAAGTATTTTATTTGTAAAAAAAATAAGAAATTTTCAGTAAAATGGCAACAGCACGATTCACATTACTACCAAACGCCTACAGCCGGGGGAGTTGGCTATAAGTCGCTATTGTCAGTTTTTAACCAATTGAAATTGTTGAGAACTGGATAGACGAAACCGGAGACAATCTAACCCAAAGTACACAGAATAGATACAACAGTAATACAAGTATATAAACACACGATTTGTACAAGCACCAAAACGAAGCCACACTCAATTTTCTCATTTCTTCGCTGACTCCGTCTCTCCTCCACTGCACCACCGCCACCGTCGCGAAGCTCCTCCTCCACCTAATCAACTCAATGCCGGCCCAAAAGCGTCCTGCTGAAACCACCACTCGGCCTCCTTCTCCTCCGCCACCGCTCAAGGAAGAAAAAGTCGATGATTTGCTCCAGGACAGCGAGAATCACAACCACGACCAGACCGTGAACGCTAGCGGTACGTGCTAGGATGTGTATTCATGTATATGTATTTGCACAAGTACTATTTCTTCCAGTAAATTCGACCTTCGATCAGCATCTCCTACATGTATTTTTCTATTACTTATTTATTTTTACGTATGTTTGATTCTCAGATTCCGATGAGAGCTCTTACTACAGTGGTGTAGAAAAGGACGAGTAACTCTTTTTCTCTCTCTCTCTTTTGCTCTACTTTTCATATGCTCACTCACATAAGCAGACACGCACGAACACTGGGGCAGACGTATAGATAGAAGTACGTATTTGTGTATAATTTCTGACTGGTTGCTAGTGCTTAGCATTTTGGCCTGGTTTGATCTGTGAATGAGCTGGTATAACTTGAGATCTGCATGCTTTGTTATTCGTTACGATTTGTTTACTAGAGGTTCACGGAGGAGGATGAGGTCTGGCATATACATGAAGCCATTGGACATTTAAACACCGCAATTTATCTTTGACGGCTGTGAAGTCTGACGACTAAATTGAAACCAATTTTGTTAACGGCTTTGGGTTTTCTCCCGATCATCATGTGCCAATTGATGATTGATCCACTAAGTCGTCCAGAAATTAAGATTCTGTATTTTTATTAGGTCGTATTATTTACTCTGGCCGATGTGCTGTGTCATGACTATGTTGGTACTTGGATTATGTTTCCAGAAGTTGATAGTTTCCTGCTCATGTGGACCCAAACTACTTGCTCTCTTTACTTTTGGAATTACATGCCACGATACAATAATGTCTGACTTTCTCAATAGTAAAATTACGGCAATAAATTTTATTGGCTCTTGCTGCTCCACAATCTGGCATGGTGATCCAGCATATAATTCTTTTCACCTCTCTGATACTTTTCTGGAAGTGGAGAAGGAGCTCACTTAGACGCATCGGCTGTTACAGAAGTCCATGGGAAGTATTGATCACGCTTTTTAAGTTTTCTAAGCATATTAGAAGTCTTTTGTGTCTTTCTTTCAGAAGTCTAGCAGATGCATTGTGATTGCCATGCATATAATTAAGTAGTAAAAGATGTTTATCCTTGGTGTGGCCAAATTAATTAGCGCTGGGGTCTGGTTGTTATGACATCTTAATGAGCATGTTGTGTATTTAAAAGCCAAATGCAGTAGACAATATAACTCTGATTACATGAGGACTGGAAGCTCGGTTGTTTTTGCTTGGAAAAATTGTGTGACTCTGTGATAGATTTTGGACTTATCATTGTCCCTGATGACATGCTATTCTATTGTTAAGGTTATACGCGCTATAGCTATCCATTGCAGCAGAAACTAGGAATTCAAAATTAGAAAGGCATTCATTTCATTTTATGTTTGGGATGGAGAGAAAAATATCCCAACCCAATATGGTGATATTAATTAGAGGACTATAAATTGACTTCCACAGCTGCCACAATGTGGCAGAGAAAATATTTTTGTTTGCACTAATCCAAGTTAGGCCATGTTTGCATTTCCAATGTGTCTAAACTACGATTAATATCTAACTGTTCTAGTACAGATTTATTGTGGTGAAGTTGGCAGAAATACGCAAGGAAGTGCAGTGCCCAATATGTTTAGGTACAGTTCTTGAATTTGTGACATCCGTATATATAACTTTTTCATGCAACAAAATGTCAGAGATCACATGTCAGTATTGGCTATTTGAGTTAATTTGGAAAATGCTCTGTTGCTAATAATGTGGCCAAAAAATGGACAATGAAAATATATTTGGTGACACTTATTGTATCTTTCTCTACATAAGTGATTTTTAGCTTTTCATTATTTCTTGAACAGGTATAATTAGGAAGACAAGGACAGTCATGGAATGCTTACATCGTTTCTGCAGAGAATGCATTGACAAATCCATGCGCTTAGGGTACTTGCTTCCATTATCTATTTATGGTCTGATGATTGGATTTTTCTTGCCTTCTAACTAGCTGTATACTGATGCAGCAAAAAGGAATGTCCAGCTTGCCGCACACATTGTGCCAGCCGCAGATCCTTGAGAGATGATCCGAATTATGATGCCCTAATTGCCACTCTGTATCCTGACATTGATAAGTATGAGGAGGAGGTATTAGTTAAGAAATGCTTTGCCTCTCATTCTGCACAATATTAAGTTTTATTTTCTTCATCAAGAACCGTCCTACTTGTTCTGTCAGGAATTGGCTTCCCATGAGGAGGAAAAGGCTTGCAATAAACAGGTAGAATTTCTCAGTTTTCAACTGAGGCTTCTTCTGCTCGTGGATTGTGCTGGGCAATCATATGCAAACTCTGTTTCCTTCAAGATAGCTTAAATATATGTACCTCATATTTCTTTTAAAAGTCCAGATTCCTCTCCCCCTTATTGGCTGACAAGACTAACTATGTTCTGTTCTCCGCGAATGACTAGTGAAATGTTGCCTCCCAGCATCTGTAGTTAAGAATTGCCTAGAAACCATATACAATCGGCTTAATTATTCTGTTTTCTGACAGATACAAGCTTCTATTTCCCAAACATTTCGTCGACAAGCTGAAGCACTAGGAAAGAAGCGAACATCAGCTAGAGTCACAGCAGCAGCATTTGTCAGGCGACAGGGCAATTATCGAAATTTGAGAGGCCGGAGAAATCGAATTGCTGAGAACCAAGGATCTGATGAAGATGAAGGAACTAATGGAAATGATGGTAGCAAAGACTCTTCATCAGCTGATGAACGCTCTCCTGACATCAAATCTAAGAGATATAAAATACTGCGAGGGGCAAATTCAGATGGAGGTTCTGATGATAATGATTCTGAAACCAACAGAAAATTAGTTAGTGCTTCAGTTGGAATTGTTGGAGGTACAGAAATTCCTGCCTGGGGAAAAGGTGGCATGCGCAGTAACGCCCGAAATGGTGGTCACAGTTGGGCCAACAGCAAACTTTCCAGGAATAACCGGCTTTCAAAGCTAATTGATCATCTCCAATCTTCAAAGGAAAATGAAGAGGTGGTAGTTAGACACCGTGCATTTGACATCGCAAATCCTGAGACTCGCTTCTTTTTTCTATCTAACTTCTTATTTTATTGGTCATTATATTAAGAGAGGCTGTACAAGGGGATATGATAGGGTGTGGATAGTGTTGATTTGGTACTAACAAATCTTAAACCTTCATACATTGGAATAACTTGATTGCTTATTGTGTATTGAATTTGACATTTAAGTTACTGAGTTTGTGATATTGCCTCATCAACCTTTTTGCATGTTATCATTTCATCTGTTAGGGAACTTAAAGGGTTTTGTCTTCTTGTTTCAGTTGAAAGTAAGTCTCACACTTGTTTCATTGCTCGAGGACAAAATACCCAGCCTGAAGCGACCTTACCTCTACTGCAGTTCTCGTTCATCAGTTAGACAATTATGCCAGGTATTTTCACATGCATGTTGCTGCATGGTCTTTTATTTTCTGCAGAAAATATTTCAGTTAGAATAAAATGCAGACCCTGAATGATTTTTAAACCCATGGCTCTAGCAGTATGTAGCTATGCAGACATCCACGGAAGCTAGTGAAGTTGAGATACTAATAATTAAAGAGTTTCATCCTGTAAACAACTTTTCAAGTTTCAAAAATGAGCCTGGCATTCTAAATACTTGCCACAATGAGTTGCAGCTTTTGAACGAGCACCAGACATTGGGGGAAATTCATGGCAGTTTTACTCAGCAGAATCTGGTAAGATTTGTCCCCCTGTAATGTGTAAAGAGTTCAACTGATTATCCTGATTCTGTGTTTGCGTGCATGTGTTTTACACTTATTCTAATTCATTATATATATCTTCTTGGGGAAGTCGGGACCTGGGAATGGAGTTGAAACCTAGAGTTGTTGTTTGAGAAGGATAAATGCGTGGTCATATTGGTTAACTTGTCCCATTATCATAGTGCCATGCCTGTAATTTGTAGTGTTCTCATATTCGAGTGCCCATCTCGGAAGACCTGCACCACCCGATGCGTGAAAATGCCAATAGCTTTAGAAAGGAACCAGACTTTTGAGGCTTTACCCTTAAATGATCCTGCCTTAGCGCTCTATATAATGAGCACATTATGATTGAACTATGATGCTTGTGGTCTTCACGCCCACCTGCCCGTTGCTTGACTTGTGTGCACGGTTGCCATTCAGGAATATACAAGAGATGATTAACTAGTAATGACAATCTGTTTTCAGGTTTTAGCATATCGACAGAAAGCGCAAGGCGAAGATAATTGACTAGGATGGAGCTTACATCTTTCTCTCATGGTACTATGATGCAGGGAAATAAATCTGCTTTGGGATATTTAAAACTTAGATATTTTGTACATATTATATACCGATAAATTAAGAACTCTTGTACAATCAACTCTTGTGAAAGTTTATCTCTGGTGGCTTCACATTATATATATATAGAGGTGTGATTATATCCGAATCATTTTTTATTGCATAATTAAGAACTAATCTAGAGCATCCATTTTTTAAATCTAACACTTGATTTGTATGCTACGTGTCACATGGAAATATATTAAAGAAATCGAAAAGGGTACAAATGTATTTTTGGCAAAAGCAACGGATTAATGATTATTTATTGCATATAATTCTAATAATATTCGTTGAGACGTTTGATGATTATTTGAGTGCATAACTAATGATATTCCAAATCATTAATATCAATTGCTATTTTCGGTTATTAAAAAACCGAAAATTATG
>JAYDZE010556315.1:0-13049 GCA_034509125.1 Monilaria moniliformis | reverse complement strand
ATAAGTAGTTGCCAATTTACAAATGTAATTGTTATACTTCAACTTTATAAATGATTATTTCTAAAATAGTTATAGTTGCAATTATTAATTTAATTTACAAATGTTATACTTGAATTTAGAAATAAAGAAAAAAAAACAGAAAACCGGAAACCGGAACCGGAACCAGCCCAAAAACTGGCGGTTTGGAACCGGAACCGGAACCGGCGGTTACCGGTTCCAAACCGTAACCGTGAGATAGCTTGGCGGTTCGGTTCCGGTTCCACCTCCTTGGAACCGGAACCGGCGGTTGCGGAACCGTGAACACCCCTATGTTGGATGATGCATTCTTTAATCACCCACTTTGTGATTGCTTGAATTTGTTTAGTCTCCATTATGCCCTTTGATATATTCTTTGAACTTCTTCTTGCTGGTTCTAAAGTTGTGAATGGAAATATGCCCACTTTTCCATCAAATATGGTATGTCCATCATTTTTAAACCATGGTTTGCTTATATCACACGTATACATAACTTTAGCATGAATCTTTTAGACTTGCATAACTTGTATGGCTCTTCTTCATCTGGCAGCAGGTAGTATCTGTCCGAACACTTGGTCATATTAAACCATTTCTCATCTATGTATACTACATTGTTCGTGATATGATATTTCACTTTTCCTTCGACTTTGGCTGGCTAAAACTGACTTAAATACCATTTGAGCCTAGCAAGCTTATTGACTTCAGTAAGTGTTGGTTTTATGTCACTTGTATATGGTTTAATTTATTTCTCTTTGGTCCATTAGCCTAATGTACTTTTGCTAACATCAATTTTCAATGTCATCTTACTTATTGAAGATCTTTCAAGCACAAAAAGACTTCTTACCTTATGTACATCAAGCTGCAATTTGTCTATGTGCTGATGCCCTTTCATTTTATATGTCATCATCACAGGTTCTCCCCTCACCATCTGCTCCTCTGCTGTTTTTTCACAATCTGTATGTGGTTTTTCTACTGCTGAGGCCTCTTTCTGAGCTCCATGTGTAAGCTTACCATTGTGGCATTGCTGAAGAAGAAATTGAGCTACGTTGTTCTTCAAGTTGCCGCTTAGTTGTGTTGATTCCCTCTGACCCGAATCATCCATTGCCCTATGATAAGTATGTTCTGAGAGCCAATTTTCTTTTCCCTTTGACTTTTCAATGTTTTTTGGTTTCTGATGGGAGCAGAGGTGTTTGGGGATTGTTAGTGTTTAATGTATATATAGGGAATTTTAGTTTCAGTTTTGTGTTCAAATTTTCCTCCTTCATTTTTTGGTCAAATTTGTAATGTACCATTGACTAATTTAAAAAATGCAGCTCATGTTTATTCTACTTCTCGTTGTTTTTTAATTTTCTACTTTGTTTTGTTGAATTTAATAGATTTAAACATTTGATTAATTGAAACTAATTAACTAATCATCAAATTTCAATAGAGTTTCAAGTTTGATCCAAAAAAACAAATTCAACTAACACTCAACTAACAAGGTGAGACTCATATTTCACTACCACTCTCTAATTACTACACACTCAAGTAATCTCATAAAATTTATGCCGTTTCCAAATGGGACACTTACTGTCGAATGGTGGAAGCAATTTGTAAAGGGAATGTCGATGATTTGAGAGAATAAGAATATTGCTTCTTTGATAGAAAGGTTAATATAAATTTTTAGATTAAATATTGCTCTATTTATTAAAAAAATATACCATTGTTTTGATATTGACATACAAAAAATTAATGAATTGATTTTATTTTTCGATTTTAGATATGGTCTTACCGGAGATCTACGTGGACTCTGTATTTGAATAAAAACAATGATGTGATTTTCTTTTACTGTCAATATGACACGACTTCGTTTAGTTTAATGTGATATAAAATGATGTGATTTTCTTTTACTTTTAATTTGAGATGACTTTGTATTATTGTAATCAATGTGATAATTTGATGTTGAAAAATTGGGTTTGATTCTAACAAAAAGAAATATCATACCAATTGGGTTGACATGCACATGCCGTTATAATGTTAAGCACTCAAAATTCAAAATTGGCCCCACAATTAGGGGTGCCCACAATTCCCGAACCACTGGCTCCGGTGGTACCTGGAATCGAAACCGAAACCGTGGGAGGAGATGGGGGGAAATGTCGGTCCGGTTTGGAACCAAAAACCGGCTGTTCGGGTTCCGGTTCCAAGTCGGTTTGGATAGCTTATAGCGGTTCCGATTTTTTCAAATTGAGATTGTATTCTATTCAAATTCGAAATGGATAAGAGTATAATTCTATAAAAAAAAAGACAAAAAAATAATATTTGAAAATAGAATTTCATTTATAAATTTGAATGTGTAAATGTACGTTAAAAAATAAATTGATACAACAAATCGATAAAATTACAATTACAATTACAATTACAATTTCAAAGTAATAATATAAAGAAATTTAGTAATTTACAATTACAACAAGCAAAGGGCGGGAATGATGAAAATGGCTTGAGCTCAATTTAAATCCTTAAAGTTAGACATTAACAATTTAAATTGAGTTGCCTACATATCCTCATTGAGGAATTAAAGCCCACATAGTTCTCTTACATTGACTTGCCTTCTTCAATCAGCCTCGGATCGTTATGACTCCATAAATTCTTCACCATCGCTCTTGACATGAACGTCCCAATCTGGTTCCTAAGCTCTCATTTCCGTATTGACCCAATCATCAAGCAACATGGTGGCTTCCATGTTTCTTGTCGACATGTTGCCCCTTAATTTGTCCAAGACGTAACCGGCCGTGCTGAAAGCTTGCTCGACAACGACGGTGGTAGCGAGAACTACAAAAATCTCCTTAGCCATGGTGGCGAGTATGAGATATTCCTTTTCATATTTTGACCACTAATTTAGGACGTCGAGTTGTTGGCCTTCTTCACCACCTGCATCCTTGAAAATAGAAAGGGATTCCAAATATACATCTAATTCTCGACTCTATACCTATGTGTTGTATCGGTGTATAGTGATGCTACTCTTTGTACTAATGAGTCGTCTTCACCATGTAATCTAAATCTGTAGTTACTAAAATTCGTAGTTCAAGAACTAGTAGAAGCGTAAGTGTTTATGTTATGATCATTATTATATTTTGTTTCATAATCCTTATAGAGGGTACATAAGGCTAAATCTAAGCCATATTTATTTTGTTCTACAGTAGGAAGATCTAACTCAAATGAAGCTCATGTTTCTAAACATAATTGTGTTAAGTCTGTAAGGGATAAATTTCGCAAACTCATAATAACAATCTATAAGGTTACAAACACCACCTAGTTTCCATTGAGGACCTAAACATTTAGCTATTAAAAATACGGATAGAATTTTCCTAAAATATTTTAACCATTTATAACCATATAATAGATTGTAAGTTGTAGTTGTAGATTTTGATTATTTTTACATGCAACTACACGCAATGCTCTAAAACATGAACAGAAGTGCAATACTAAACACCGAATAATTCAACAGTTGCAGTTTAAAAGTTTTAAATAATGTGAATAATTCCATGCATTGAGTCCAACAATTCTGTAATAAACTAAATTATAAAAAAATCACATAAATAATCTTTATGTTCTAATGTTGAATTTATCATGTCATAAGTGGAATTCCATCTAGTTGATACATCCATAACAAGATTAGTATATCTTATCTTTTTTAATGAAAATATTTTGTCATTTCTTTCCAATAACTCGTTTATTATGAATTAATTTTACATCATGTCTAATTGGATCTACATAATCATTAAACGTCGATAAAGCATATCGAACACATAAATTTAAAACATGACATGTACATTTAACATGAAAATATCATCCATTAATTATAGGGGCATGCACTAATCAATGCAGAAAATATTAGCAATATTAGCAGGGGCATTATCAGAATCAACAGAAAATATTTTATTAATTAATTGATGTTCATTTAAAACATGAATAATTAATTGAGCTATGGCTTGAGCAGTATGTGGTGATGAAAATTCCTTAAATATAATCAAACTTTTGTTTAATCCCCAACTATTATTTATAAAATGAACTGTAATTCCCATATAGAACTTTTTGTTATATGCATCAGTCCACATGTCAGAGCAAATAGAAACTTTGTGATCTAAGTCAATTAAAATTTTTGTTAATTATTTTTTCTTGTAAATGCATTGTCTCATTATAGATCTAGTCAATGAACTTCTACTGATTTTTTTAGCACATTGATTATATGCTTTTATTATACTATATTCATATTTATCATCATCATATGCATTAAAAGGCAAATGTTTTATAGCAACATATCTAGTTATTACGTAAGTTGCATATTTATGGTCATATTTAAAAAATGAAGGCGTACCTATTTGTGAGGAACTCGTAAGAGTGTCCATGTCGGGTTGATAGTTTAGTTGAGTTTGGGTTGAGCCGATCCCAAACTCCACCAGATGATGTTTCTCCATGTGCTTAATGAATGTACCGTATCCTCCAACGTGAGTAAGTTTGTACTTTGCATTGCAATAGTTGCAATACACAATGAATTTCTTCAGAGCATTAGGATGACTCGAACATTTATTTTCCACATTCTTAAAATGCTTCACGAAAATGTTGGATGTCTTAACTCGTTGATCATTTCGTGGTGGGGGTGACATTTTTTCTTCTTCTTCATTGCCCAAGTAGTGATCCGGTTGAATTTGGTATTGATGGGAAGGTTGTTGAACTTCGTCACTAGATATGAAATTGAAATCATCGAGTGATGTGTTGAAGAAATGATAGGGAATTTGACCGGGGACGTTCATGTTCATGTTGTTCATGCCCGTCAAGGCATTAGCTGCATCATATTCCTCCTCCTACAAACAACTCAAGTATTAAAACTACTACATTATAATCTAATCAAAATGTCAAATGATTGAAATAATTAAATCAAACAAGTTCTTCACACTTACTACCTGCAATCAGGCAGCAAGTTGTTCATCTAAAATATTGAGTTTCTCTCGAGCATCTCGACGTGATAATCTCTTTGATCTTATACGGTGGCCATCATCACTTTGATCTTGGGCAATAGTCTTACCCTTAAGAAGACATGTTATGAAGGAAATAGTTCGAATGTGTAATTTAATATAATTGATAATTGATAATTGATAATGGCAAAGCAACTAATCAAAGCAAATAGTTCTAAACCGACGGTTTAACCGAGGTTTCAGTTCCCTCTCGTTTGGAACCGGAACCGAACCGCTGCAACCGGATGTACGGACCGATTCAACTGTGGACGTCCAGTTCCAGTTCGAAAGTCGGCGGTTCCGGTTGGAACCACCAGTTGCTATTTTTTGGGCATCCCTACCCACAATGATCTATAGTGGATCCGTGCCTATAATGCAACCAAGTAAACTACACCTACAGTGCTTCCGTGTCAATTGTGTCGACAAAGCAGTCGTACTCGTAGCGCAACCATGCTTGCAGTCTCTGCATAGCCTCGTGCCCATGATGCATCCATGATAACTGTGCCCACATTACAATTGTGTCAACCATGCCTACAATGTAATTGTGTCAATCATGTCAACTATGATCTTAGCGCAACATGCCAACAGGAAGCGAGTCAACCGTGCTAACTGCGCAATGTCATTTTATTCCTATGAATGGCAGCATCTATAGATCTCACTCATATTTTTTATTTATAGAGATGAGTAGTGAGTAGAAAACTTACATTTTTATGGACGTGAAAATAAAACATACAAATTTATCAAAAATGAATATTTATGAATTGGGCCCAATAAAACATCTAACATATATAATTGTATTGCCACCAAACGCTTCTTTTCAAGTTGAATTAGACTTGAGTACTTATATCGAAGATGAATTATTAACTCATCGGGGTAAATATTTTGTTGATCAGGTCAGTTACACATTGAAACCTATATAACTTAATAATATCAAAGTACAAAATCTATTAATCAAAAGACTTATTAATCCAATCAGTAATAACTTATCCTTTCGTATCTCAAAAAAATAAAATAAAAAAATAGCTTATCCTTTCAATTTCAGTTGAGATTATAAGAATTGCTTATATTACTATAATTATCAAGTTATGGAGATTTTTTAGTGCACGAACCATTGTATTATTGGGTACACACTAATGATAACCCAAGACTTTTTTTTTATTTTTTATGTGTGTGTGTGACTAAATTCATAATGTATTAACGGCACTAATTAGCCGATTGCATTCCCGGGTAAAAATTGCAATTTGAAAGCCAATTTAATTATGACAAAAATTTCAGACATCGAAATTGCTGTTTCGAAACCGACCAGAGGTTTCTTCTTACAACCTGTCTTAAAAAGAAAAATTAGTTTGTAAAAGGGGTTCATTGATAAACAGAAAGAGATTAAGAAAAGAACAAAGGCATCTTTGGGCAAGTTGATAAGCTTATAAAGTGGAAAATCACTTTTCCTATTGTTATTTCAAAATCGAACTTACATTGGTTTTACCTACATAGTACATAGGCCTTGCTGCATTCAGAAGAATGGAATGTTTCTCAAAAAGTGGCAGACAAACAAATAATCCACTTTTATCACTAAGATTGTACAAATCTGATAGTTTTTTCTCTCTTTTTGAACTCCAACACAAAGTCTTGATACCTTACCCCCCAAAATCATTTGCTACATGAACAAAATACAGAGCTTCTCGAGCAAATCATTCTTTCCTTGGAATCATGATGAAGCTGCAACAGTACCTTGTGTCTTACATCATATATCATGAACTTAATGGTTTGCTTCTGCATTGAGTTTCTCGGATTTCTTGAGACCACCAACTTCCTCGTAACTTGACATAGGAGCTAAGGATCATGAAGTTGGTCGTGGAAGTTATAGATGCTCATGATCTCATGCCCAAAGACGGCCTCGGATCAGCCAGTCCATACGTCGAAGTTGATTTCCAAAACCAGCTCAGTCGAACCAAAACCATCCCCAAAAACCTCAACCCCATTTGGAACCAGAAACTCTTGTTTGATTTCGACAAGACACAAATCCACCATTGTAGCATTGAGGTTTCTGTCTACCACGAGAGACGGCCTGTCCCGGGCAGGAGCTTTCTTGGGAGGGTTAGGATTTCGTGCTCAAATCTTGTCACCAAAGGCGACCAAGTTTATCAGTCTTTCCAGCTCGAGAGCAAGTCTCTCCTTTCATTTGTCAAAGGTGAGATTGGCCTCAAAATCTACACTTTATCACAATCTAATCATAATTCTTCTCCTAAAATCAGCCTTCCTACACCTCCTACTACTACTACTAGTACAACTCAATCCCCCATTGTTGATGATTCTATCACGTTGATAGAAGTCAAAGGCAACAGTAGAACTCATACAAATCAAGCAGAACCCGCCTGTGCTAGCAGAATTCCAATCCAAGAAGCTAATAGTGTGATTGAAGACAGTGGTGAAGTGAGATCAGAAACCACTCACCAAATCCACAAGCATCAATCTGTGCAGCAACCAATCCCTACAATTCTGACTAGAACCGACGGCGTCCATCTCACAACAATGCAGCAGCAAACCGGACCTAAGCTGCGGAGGAGACCAGAGCACGAGGCCAGCAGACCAGTTCACGGAGACGACAACGACTTTGAGGTGAAAGAAGCGAGCCTCCACCTCGGCGAGCAGTGGCCTAACAACGGCGGGAGAGTGTGGATGAGCGGCGAAAGAATGGCAGCCACATTAGACCTCGTGGAGCAGATGCATTACCTCTACGTCCGAGTCGTCAAGGCCAGGGATCTGGCTGCCAGCTGCGACCCTTACGTGGAGGTGAAGCTCGGTAACTACAAGGGCAGGACACGTCACCTCGAGAGGAAGACGAGCCCTGAGTGGAACCAGGTTTTCGCCTTCTCGAAAGAGCGAATCCAGTCGTCCATCCTCCAAGTGTTGGTCAAAGACAAGGATATGATTGGGAGGGATGACTGTCTCGGCAGAGTCGTATTTGATCTGAATGAGATTCCGACGAGAGTCCCTCCGGATAGCCCTCTGGCGCCGCAGTGGTACAGAATGGACGACCGGCGGGGCGAGGTGAAGGTGAGAGGCGAAGTGATGGTGGCGGTGTGGATGGGAACTCAAGCGGATGAGGCGTTTACAGAGGCGTGGCATGCGGATGCTGCCTCTGTTTATGGAGAGGGCGTGTTTAACATAAAGTCGAAGGTGTACGTTTCGCCTAAGCTGTGGTACCTGAGAGTAAACGTCATCGAGGCTCAGGACGTGGTCCCGAACGACCGGAGCCGCCTCCCAGAGGTGCTGGTGAAGGTGCAGGTCGGGAATCAGGTGCTGAGAACGGGGATCTGCCCGAGCAGGACGGCCAATCCGATCTGGAACGAGGATTTAGTGTTCGTGGTTGCGGAGCCGTTTGAGGAGCATCTCGTGTTGACTGTTGAGGATCAGATTCATCAATCCAAGGATGATGTTCTGGGAGGAATAAGCGTTCCTCTCGATTCGATCGAGAAGAGGCTGGATCACCGTCCTGTGCAATCTCGGTGGTTCAATCTCGAGAAGCAGGACCTTAAATTTTCAAGCAGAATACATATGAGAGTGTGTTTGGAAGGAGGATACCACGTTCTTGACGAGTCGACCATGTATA
The DNA here is from genome assembly GCA_034509125.1 of Monilaria moniliformis. Classification (NCBI taxonomy): domain Eukaryota; kingdom Viridiplantae; phylum Streptophyta; class Magnoliopsida; order Caryophyllales; family Aizoaceae; genus Monilaria; species Monilaria moniliformis. The sequence goes on along the minus strand of JAYDZE010556315.1, from coordinate 4,433 downwards.
TAAGCGATCAACGCCCGACGGCGAAGCAGCTGTGGAAGCCTCCTATGGGAGTGCTGGAGGTGGGGATTGTGAGCGCGCAGGGGCTGCTGCCGATGAAGATGAAGGAAGGAAGGGGGAGCACAGACGCTTATTGTGTTGCCAAATACGGGCAGAAATGGGTGAGGACGAGGACGGTACTCGACAGCTTTAGCCCCAAGTGGAACGAGCAGTACACTTGGGAAGTCTATGATCCATGCACTGTCATCACGCTCGGCGTGTTCGACAACTCCCATTTAGGCGGAGGCGGAGGTCGAGATTCGCGGATAGGGAAGGTGAGGATAAGGCTGTCGACGCTGGAAGCGCAGCGCGTGTACACGCACTCGTATCCGCTGCTGATGCTGCATTCCTCCGGGGTGAAGAAAATGGGGGAGATCTCACTCGCGGTGAGATTCACTTCTCTCTCACTCGCCAACACAATCTACATCTACGGCCACCCGCTGCTCCCCAAGATGCACTACCTCCATCCCTTCACCGTCAACCAGGTCGAGAGCTTGAGGTACCAGGCGATGAACATCGTGGCAGCGCGGCTGGGCCGTGCGGAGCCGCCGCTGAGGAAGGAGGTGGTGGAGTACATGCTGGACGTGGACTCGCACATGTGGAGCATGCGACGGAGCAAGGCGAATTTCTTCCGGATCATGGCAATCCTGTCCGGTTTAATGTCGATGAACCGGTGGTTTGAGGAAGTGTGTAATTGGAAGAATCCGGTGACGTCGGTTCTGGTTCACCTTCTGTTCCTGATACTGATATGCTACCCGGAGCTGATGCTGCCGACGCTGTTTCTGTACGCGTTCGTGATAGGGGTGTGGAACTACAGGCTGCGGGCGCGGCAGCCGGCGCACATGGACGCGAGGCTATCATGGGCGGAGGCAGTGCACCCGGACGAGCTGGACGAGGAGTTGGACACGTTCCCGACGTCGAGGCAGGGGGACGTGGTGCGAATGAGGTACGACAGGCTGAGGAGCGTGGCGGGGAGGATACAGACGGTGGTGGGGGATGTGGCCACGCAGGGGGAGAGGTTTCATTCGGTGCTGAGCTGGAGGGATCCGAGGGCGACCAGCCTGTTCCTGGTGTTCTGCCTCTGCGCTGCGGTACTGCTGTACTTGACGCCGCTTCGAGTGGTGGTGCTGGTGGGGGGGCTCTATGTCATGAGGCATCCCAGGTTTAGGAGCAAGCTGCCCTCCATTCCGAGTAACTTTTTCAGGAGGTTGACTGCCAGGACTGACAGTATGCTCTGAGAGTATGCCGCATGTTTTACTTTTTTTTCTTAATCTTCCTGTGTTTTTGATTGTGTTATAATGTAATAAAGGATAATTTTATCTTGTTACTTGCCAGTTTTTTGTTGTTTTTCTTTACTTGTTTTGATTAATCAGAGGAGGTGAATGAAAAACAGCATTCAACAATTATCAACAATTCCGATTACTCGAAGTTTTAACTTCAAGAAAAAAAGAAGCAATAATGAAAATAGGGAAATACAAAAAAATAATTATGATTCAAGGTAACATTTTTGCGATATCTATTAAAAATTTGACTTTTACAATAATAATACTAAATCATAATATCATTTGAAATATTTTTATAATTTTTTACTTATTTTTTTAATAAATCTATCTAAAACAATTCAAAGATATTTTAGTCTTTTTCACACAGACACTCTTTTCTTTTTCTTCTCATGACACCCTATCTCCTCTTTCATACTTCCTCTTCTCTCTGCTCTTTCATATGAAATTTCTTATTTCAGGTTACTTCCCAAAATAAGAAGTTTTTTTTTTTTTTAATTTCTAGAAATGACAAAGACGCATGTGCGAGATGCGTCTTCACTTAAGTGAAGAGCATTAAGCTGATGCGTCTAGCCGAAACGACGTTGTTTTGGGGCGGGGGACGGAAGACGCATGAACGACATGCGCTTTCAGGGAGACACATCGGCCTCATGCGTCTCCTGCACCTGCTATACAACCCCTTCATCCCACAAATTCCTTCATTTCACCACACTTCATTTCTTCATTTTTTCTCTCAAATTAGCACGTTTCTTCGCATTGTTTCAGTATTTGTTGTTGAAAATAACCCAACGGTATGTAATTCTACTTGTATTGTTAAATTTATGGTTTAATTTTCATATTTTTTATAATTTTTTGTATAGTTAGGGTTTAAGTAATTTATGTTGAAATTTTGATATGTTTAGGTATTTTGATTGAGTTAGAATAATTAGATTGTTAGATACATTGTGTGATATGTAGAAATAAGTATTTTGTTTGTAATTGAGATATTAGATGATATATAATAGTGTTAAGTTGTTAGATATTGTAGGGTATTAGATGGTATATTAGGTGTTTGATAAATTGACTAAAAGGATTGACTATGTAGAGATGATAAATTAGTGTAGGATAATTTAGAAATTTCTATTATTGTTAAAAAATTGCCTGTTGTTGTTGTGAAATTGTCTATTTTTGTTGGAAAATTGGCTATTGTTGTTGTGAAAAAATAAAATAAAATTAATTTTCGAATAAAAAAAATTAAAATCTACATGCATGATGCTCACTTGTCATTGAACGAGAAGGGGAAGACGATTTGGGCATCATGCATGCTCCTCATTGGACGAGAAGAAGAAGACAAGTGGTGAGCCAGCTTGCTCTCTTTCCCTTCGTCTCGCGCCGCCCATCCCGGCAACCACCTTGCAACGCATCCCGCTACATCCTGTTTCGGAGGGACGGGCACAAGGCTCGCGTTGCGGATGACCAAATGTTTTAGACATAAGTAGTATAACAAAATTAATGAAGCATTCTTTTTTAGGTAATTTTTGGTTGTTGGAATCAGTTCATTTTTAAGTTTTATTCCTCACCACTCTCTAGTGGGAACATATAATGGAAAATTCATTTTATTTGTCAACAGGATAGAAATGTAGTATATAAAGACATCATTATCTCAGCCCCAAAAAATTCAGCTACAATTCTATTTTCAGCTATCACGTCAACATTCCACTTTTCAGCAACAACGCCAATATTTCAGCCCCAAAAAATTCAGCCACAACTTTTTTCATTTCATCAAAATTTATTATTCTTCAATTTCATATATTTATTTAAATTGAGTTATTTGTAAAATCAAATTAAATGACTACAAGTTCGAAAAGTAGACAATTAAATTTTGAAAATTGCTTAATTTAAATTCCTAAATTACATTAATTAGCTACAGAAAACGACATAATTGAAAATGACATTAATTAAATACCTAAAATGACATAATTAAATCACGAAATCAGTTGGAGCGTGCCTAAATTTCTTCGATGAGATATTGTTGGAGTCGGCCGTAAATTCGTTCTTCGCAAATTGAAGCATGTCGACTCATAAAATCTCGAATTTCAAGCGGTGCACCTTGAAATGGATTCTCAGTGGCCACTCCCGAGCTAAACCCGCATTTGTCATCGCCACAATTAATCGCGTCTTCTCCTTCATCCTCGATAGTCATGTTATTCATGATAATACATGCATAAATGATGTCGGCGACACATGATTGAAGCCACATATGCATTGGACCTTTCACTATGTGCCAACGAGCTTGGAGTAGACCGAAAGCTTGCTTAACATCCTTGCATGTCGCCTCTTGCTTTTGAATAAACAATACTCTCTTCGGGTCTGTCGGACACGTAATCGTTTTTATGAACACCGGCCATTTAAGATATATGCCATCGTTCAAGTAGGATCTCATGTTGTATCTTCGGCCATTGGCTGTGAATTCGACAACCGGTGCCCGACCAATGCATACGTCGTTGAAGATCGATGAGTGGTTCAGGACATTGATGTCATTGTTCGAGCCCACCACGCCAAAGAATGCATGCCAGATCCATAAACGTTGGTTAGCAACTGCTTCTAGGATTATGGTGGGATGTGTGCCCTTATGTCCATTGGTGAACCCGCCTCTATATGCGGACGAACAATTCTTCCATGCTCAGTAGATACAATCGATGTTGCCGAGCGGCCCGAGCATACCAGGAAAGTCGTGACGTCTCTCGTGCATATTCATCAGTGCTTGGGCGTTCTGCACCGTCGGCCTTCTCAAATACGTATCGCAGAATGCCTCGATGACCCCATGACAAAATGATTTAACGCACTCGCGGCCTGTTAATTCTGAGACATGCAGGTACTAATCGAACAAGCCCGATGAGGTACCGTACGCCAGCTGGCGAATCACTGTCGTGCACTTCTGTAGCGTTGTGAGACCGTCGCCTCCTGTACCCTTGGGGCGCTACTAGAAATACTCGTTACGTCTTGCCAGCATGTTTGCAATGTAACATCCCTAAAATGGCCCTAGTTAAAGATACGAATATCCGGTGCGATAAGATCGTCGAATAGGGGTTTTCGGCGATTCTCCGAGAATAATTAATAAAATGAATCAAGATTGTA
>JAYDZE010556314.1:0-31528 GCA_034509125.1 Monilaria moniliformis | reverse complement strand
TATATATATAGTAACTAGTTTTTTTTGTCGTGCATGAAGATCCTTAGTCACGAACTTATTCTATTTTGCCTACAATTCACAATCATGCATGAAACTTTTTAGTCTTGGATTGCCTACGATTAACACCAACGAAGCTTTTTAGTCGTGAATGAATGTTAATTCACATGAATTAAGAACAAAACAGTGTTTTAAGCAAAAAGAAGTTGACTGTTTTTTTAACTTTTGTTAACTAATAGGATTTTTTTTTTAAATTTTTACAATAGGAAAATGGATATTTTAATATATATTAATTCAGATACCAAGATGTAGATATATAATTAGTAGACAATTGACAATTTCAATTTGTATGGCAGTAAAAATTTGGAATAAGAACAAGCAGCTTATAAATTTAAAGAACAAAATAATTGTTTTATTGAATAATAATCGTTATTAATTTAAACAATTTATTGAGGCCATCAATGTCCACGGCGATGAATGAATCTATTTAGTGGCGCAAGTAGTGGGAGCTGGAGGGATGATGGTGCCGCTGACTTTCAAGTTGGTGGTGCTGACGCATGCGGAGGAGCTCTCCGTCAACGGCGGCTCTGGTTTCAAGTCAATGTTGGTCAGTTCAATGTTGTCGCACGGATATTTCGAGCTGCAGTTCAATAGGATTGGAACTTTCGAGATGGTCGTGCCCTTTATGTTTCTGAAGCGGACGTCGGTGATCTTCACGTTCGATTGCTGAGGAAAAAGATGGAACGGGTAGAGTTCAGATAAGTGCAGATACTTTATACGCTCCGTATAATCAATTTCAACGTTTTCAACCTTTTTCTATTTATATAGATATATATAACTAGACGTACCGCGGGCTTGTTCTTGGAGTCGTAATGTTGATCGATGATGATGGGATTCTTGACTTTATCCATGATGATGTCTTCGTAGATGATTTTGTCGCAGGTCAGCTCCGGCGACGCGTGGTAGGTCTTGATCCTAGCGCCGTTTGTAGTCCCCGTTAGGCTGCAGTTTTGGAAGGTGATGTTCCCCACGTTCAATTCGCCCACCCGCTTCCCCAAGCTCCCCACGCTGTAATTTCGATGAGATATGAATCAAACAAAATTGACTTAATAGTTAGAACTTATCAAGAGTTTTTAGATATATATTAGATTGTACTTTTTAAAAAAAATCTATTTAGACTAATTCTTAAAAATGAACGTTTCCTAAATGAAATAATATGCTATGGTTTTTTTTTTTTATAGCTCCTTTTTTGTATGTTGAATTGAAATATGCATGAGATTGGAGTATGTATGTACGAGAGTCCGTGTCCGGGGCCACATTGGATTCGCCTAAACATTAGGTTCATGCTGCCCGTCCCGATGGAAATGCAGTCGTCTCCGGTTCCGATGATGCAATCAGACATGTCGACATTTGTTGCATTGCTAAAGTGCATTCCGTCGGTGTTGGGGCTCTCGTCAGGAGCGGTGATCTTCAAATTAGTCACCTTGATGTTATAGCTATCGATCAACTTGCTGTGGAATCCCATTGCATCCACAAAATTTAGGTTGCTTATGTCCCCGTTGGAAGACGATTGGAATGTAAAACTCTGTCAAAAGAATAATATCAATTTCTTTTTAATTTTTTTGAAGAAAAATAATATTTTCTCTGTCTTATTTTAAGTGACATGTATACTACTTTGGATTGCCCCGTTAAAAGTAGAATGTTTCAAAATATGTCATTTATAACGAGACAAATGGAGTATCATGTATACTAAAAAAACACATATACCGTTTTTATAGTGTCAATTAATTAGTATGATTAGATGAACAGTGAAGGAAGAAAAGGAAAACAAGAATTAGTGGTGATACATACGACGGGCATACGGTTGCTGTCATCGGCATACTTCCAAACATTTTGTCCCTGGCCGTGGATGGTGCCTCCACCGGAGATCTTGATGTTATCGACATATTCGACCAAGATCCACATCATGTTGGAATAGGAGCTGGGGTCGGGATTCGCGTTGAGCGTGCCTTGGATATCCAAGATCATTGGCGGCTTTGCCTTGCACGGCCCTCTTAGGATCACCTCCCCCATCATGAACGATTTCCCGGCCGGGACCAGAATCCTAGCTGGCTCCGTCCCATCGCATCCGGCCCTCCAAGCCTGAATAAACGCCTACAAAACCCACAAACTTCAAATCATTGTATTTTCACAACAGATAATCTATCTCATGCATGCATGTATTTTATATCCTTCCTATATCCCATAAAACCATGCATAAATAAATGGGTTGGGATTTTAACAAAATTAGTGTTGTTTGTATTGTAAGGGTAATATTGTAACAATTTATAGTGGGTAGTGCACGAAAAAAAGAAAGAAAAGAATATGCATGTTTCTTTGGGACGAACAAAAAAAAAGTGCATATTTTTATGGGACGAACGAAGTATAAGTAATCTGACAATAAATAAAAGTTTAATTGAATTTCTTCACCATTGCATCGTCTGTCGTGCCATCGCCCTTAGCGCCGTAGTTGGTGATATCATGAACGGTCTCACCTTGCAGGATTCGGCCTTTGTTGGCAGCCTCTATACTGGCCACAACATTGCTTATCAACAAACAGAAAATGCATGCCTTGATCATATTTGCAGCGTTTTGTTGGGAACTAGACTGATTACTCACATGATCCAAATGAAAACTAGGATTTATATATGTGATTGCTCAACTCTAAAAATTTCTATTATTGGGCTGTTTTTGTGTGATGTAAAATCGTTGATTGTGTGCCTCAAAGAGACGTTCAAACCCTAAAATTTCTCTCTGCATTTGAGATCTCTAGCCACATCCAAAAATAGGTAAAGGAGATGCTAAGGTATAAATAAGTGGATCTTACATATTTTACATATGGTTGATGAATTATCAATACAAAATGTAATGCGTGGTAATAATTGTTTAATTAAAATAGTAAAAAAATTATATTCACCCAAAGTCTATCACTTTAAATTCGGCACGGATTTTAGTAAATGTTTCGTAGATACTTTTTGAATGGAAAAATGGTCTCATCATATTAAATTAATGTAAGTTAGGATGTTGCTTCTAGTAAATAATGAGTAATTGTGAGGTCGAATTATAAGAAATCAGAGTCACAAAAAGTGAAGTGATACATTTTTATGTGAATAGCCGGAAAAAGAAATTGTGATACACTTTTTGTGGACATGTGAAGTACTAGTTTAAATTTTTTAAAATCGGGCACCTAGCTAGAACGGCCTCGACTAAATGCGAATACAAACTTATTAAGAATTAAACAGATTGAAGATATATCATCGCAGATTGAAGACGTAACGTCATCGTTTGCTGGAATCGAAATATCTACAAGATTTAGGGTCACCATCGATTAAACAAATAGTTAGAATTCTCGAAGTGATACACTCCGACAGGGCCTTGTAATTTTTGTGATGCTGATTACAATATTAATCTCGTCTGGAAATATTTGTAGGAGAAACAATTGTCTTTTCACCACAATTGTATCTCTTTTCGGAACGGTTGAGTCTTTCATTCGAAGGCATAACTTATATTTATGCGCTTCATATTTATCTGGAGTTGACTCCAAAAAAATATAGGCCTGACTCGATTAAATTGTTCGAATTTTAGATATTTTACTTATGAATCCCACTAGATTACATGTTTATAGTATTTAAGAACAGAGTCGAGGTCAAGACGTGTAGCATTTTTTCTCTTTTCCCTTTTTCTTTTGCACTTAAAAAAACCATGGGACGTTGAAATTTTGGAAAACCACGTAGTTCACTATAAACCGGACACGAACACAGTTGGGGCTGTCCTAATCCTATGTGCATTTTATATTATGGGCCCCACATTTGTACTAATTCTCACTCGTAATTATTGATGTTTATTCCATATATAATATCTCCATTAATCGTAATATAGTTGGAAGTAGTATACTAACTAAAATTATATATATATGGTTCAAATAAAAAAAAATTATTATGAAAATTGTGAGAATTTTTGTGCTGAATCTATAAGTCACATATACTAAATTGTATCGCGAATTTATGATAGTTATGAAGTACAAGTTCGGTCCAATAATTTATAGATTAAGTGCTGTGTTCATAGAGAAATTGACTGCATTTATCTTTTCTCTCGTAAAATTTGTATTCTAAGTGATGTATTAATTGAATAAGGAAATATGTTACCTTTGATCTTTGTAATTGAAAGAATAAAAATGATTCTTCGTTTCATAATATGTAATGATTATTAATTTGAACCATTTTTGTATATATATATGTATGTATTATACTTTAATTTATTAATTGTACAAATGTAAAAGTCCAATATGTTACATGGGAAAAAACAAAAACAAAAAAAAAAGTGAAAAAGTTTAGCAATAGTACAACTTTCAAACTCAATATTGACCAATAACTCGAAATATTCCCAAAATTATGTATTAGAAACTACGTGGTGGCTTTTAATTAACCCACACTTCTTGTGTAATCCATCAACCGCCACCTTTTCTCTCTCTCTCTCTCTCTCTCACACACACACACACACACACACACACACAGCTCTCTGTCCAGTCCCGTTCTATACAAATTGAATCAGCATCACTTCCGAGACTCGCGTTTGATTTTCAAGTTCCAATCCCCAGAAATAGGAGAAATTTAGGTCAGGAAATTGTAATTATTTGGTATATACCACTTTAGATCTCAATGGGGAAGCCGAGATTACAGAAATTGCCCAGCATGAGAGAAAGGGTTGAAGACACTCTTTCAGCTCACAGAAACGAACTCGTCGCTCTCCTTTCCCGGTCTCTCTCTCTCTCTCTCTAAAATTCTCTGAGAATTCAATTAATATCTCAACCTTTTCCAAACGCAATAAACTAGTGTGTGATAAGGAGATCATATTAATTACTTGTTTTCTATTCGCCTTTTTTTAGCTTGATTTTCGGTTTCGATTTTGAATCTAAAGCGTATGTTACTGATTACTATGCTGCGGTACTGATTTTCTACTGTGTTTGAAGAACTAGTGTGTGATAATCCCCTGTTAGATTTCTTCAAAGTGGAGATCATATTGTTTACTAGTTCTTTGTCGTCTTTTTTTAGTTTGATTTCCGGTTCGGATTTTAATCTGAAGAGTAAGTTTCACTGATTATGTGCCGCGTTACTGATTTTCTACTGTGTATGAAGATATGTGGCGCAGGGGAAGAGTATACTTCAGCCCCATCACCTGATTGACGAGCTCGAAAACATCATCTGCGTTGATTCTGCCAAGAATACTCTATGTGATGGCCCTTTCAGTGAAGTTTTGAAGTCTGCTCAAGTAATTATGTTTCAACTATTTTGATATTTTCCATGAGTACTAGCTTAGTTTATGCAAGTTTATTTATCTCTAGACGATTATCAGAATTGGGGACACTCTCAAGTCGAGAATGCCCTAGTTTCTTCATTTCTTAAGTCGTTATTTGATTATCTGCTTTTGACCGCATAGTGTTGATATTGACTGCGTGACAAATATATTGACTATTTCTGAAATAAAGCAGGTAAGGTGGTTTCTATATAGTAAGTAGTTAAGGGGGAAATCTTTATTTTGATGGCAGGAAGCTATAGTTTTACCACCTTTTGTTGCTATAGCTATTCGGCCAAGGCCCGGTGTTTGGGAGTTTGTACGGGTCAATGTGTATGAACTCAGTGTTGAGGAGCTGAAGATTTCTGAATATCTACGTTTCAAAGAAGATCTAGTTGATGGGGAGTGAGTAAAATATGTATTTTCTGCTTAATCCGTGCAATTTTCAGTTGCTGGATTGATTCTGTGATTTTCATTGTTTTCACTTGCAATATTCTTTAGGAAGGATGACCCCTATCTTCTTGAATTGGATTTTGAGCCGTTTAATGCATCATTTCCTCGCCCATCTCGATCTTCATCAATTGGCAATGGGGTTCAATTCCTCAATCGCCATCTTTCTTCAATCATGTTCCGGAACAAAGACTCTCTGGTGCCGTTACTTGATTTCCTAAGGGTACACAGGCATAAAGGTCATGTAAGTTCTCACTCGATCTGCCTGCACTTATACCATCTCTCTGTTTCAGCTCGTATCGACTTGTGGGTTGTAACAAACAAAATGTGATTTATTCTTGGAGACTGTATTTCAATGTACTAATGCATACTTACGCCTATCAATTTTACTTGTGTCAAATGAGTGGAATGTTTTATCAGAATCTCGTAACTGCCTAAGTGAATCAAACTAATGTTATCTGTATAGGTTTTGATGTTGAATGATCGGATAGAGAGGATCTCCCAGCTTGAGTCTGCTCTGGCGAAGGCTGAGGATTATGTTTATAAACTACCACCAGAAACACCTTATTCTGAGTTTGAATTCGCGTGAGTTTTATCCATACAATTGTGGGCAGGGACCAACCTTTGAAAGTTGGATTCATGTCATTTCATGCATTTTTGTGCCCGTATGCAGATTGCAAGGAATGGGTTTTGAGAGAGGTTGGGGAGATACTGCTGAACGGGTTGTTGAGATGATGCATCTCCTCTCTGACATCCTTCAGGCTCCTGATCCTTCGACTCTGGAAAATTTTCTTGGTAGAATACCTATGGTGTTTAATGTTGTCATTTTATCGATACATGGATATTTTGGCCAAGCAAATGTCCTAGGTCTGCCCGACACTGGTGGTCAGGTAATAATCTCTGAATGTGTTATTGGGTTTAATAACTGATGAGTTTGATTTAATACATCAGCTACATGAGGAGGCTCTTCTCTCATACTATTAGATTTTTTATGAAAATATTCCCATTGTTGTAATGAGCTCTTAGACTCCAATTATAAAGATCAAAAGAGTAAGGTACGGGCTTCGCCTCCTAGCAAGTGAAATTGAATTCCTCAAGCGACATGGGGTTGCAAGTACAAGTCGTCATCATTTTGTGGCACTAAGAGTAAAAGAAATAAACTACTCACTGTTGAGATGATGGTATCTAGAAAGGAAGTGAAGCCACAAATTTTCTAGTGTTTTATGTGTGTGTGTTTGGTTGTTACTTTGGACCTGTTCTTATTTTATTTTTCTGCAGATTGTATATATACTAGATCAAGTGCGTGCCTTGGAGACTGAGATGATCCAAAGGATTAAGAAGCAAGGGCTGAATGTTATACCTCGAATTCTGATTGTAAGCTCATGTAGTTACATTGCTTTTTCTTTCTACTCGTTCATGTGATGCTTATGTTTTTCTATTTTCGCCTACCTTTTTCTTTTTCCAGGTTACTCGATTAATACCCGATGCAAAAGGTACCTCGTGCAACCAGCGATTGGAGAAGATAAGTGGTTGTGAGTACTCCCATATTCTACGTGTTCCTTTTAAAACAGAACATGGGATACTTCGCCAATGGATTTCGAGATTTGATGTCTGGCCTTATCTGGAGAAGTTTGCAGAGGTATGGATGACATTTGGTTCTAAATTGCGTCTTGAAATTGGTCGCTGCGGTTCATGTTAGTATAATGAATGGATGGCTATAAATGGTCTTTTTTTTTGGCTGCTAGGATGCTGCTGGTGAAATCGCTGCGGAATTGCAAGGTGTACCAGATTTAATTATTGGCAACTATAGTGATGGAAATCTTGTAGCTTCCTTATTATCCCATAAGATGGGAGTCACAGAGGTGAAAACCGATACTTGTATTTCCATAGTTTTTTAATTAAATAAAGTTGTTTGCTGTATATAACTATAGTTCTTGGTCTTGTATACAGTGTACCATTGCACATGCCTTGGAGAAAACTAAATATCCAGATTCCGACATATATTGGAAAAAATACGAGGACAAATATCATTTCTCATGCCAATTCACTGCTGATCTACTAGCCATGAATCATTCTGATTTTATTATCACCAGTACATACCAAGAAATTGCTGGAACGTAAGTAAATTAATTTTGCTTATTGATGTCAATATTTACACTGAACTTTAACTTGCGTTATGGTTCTGTTTTTTGTGGGAACTTTGATGCTTTTGGTGGGCACAGAAGAACTTATTGCTGCAAACTTTTGCTCAAATTTTGTTTCTCTTAAGGTCCCATATTTTCTGAAACTGGCATGTGCTGGATGCCATGGGCCTTGAGTAAATGGATTCTTGAGGTCTTTGTGCCGTAGACTCTGTTTTCAGACTCTTAAAATGTTATATTGCCCGCATGTCCCTATAGATGCTGCAAGCCAAATAAAGTTCAGTATCATGCAACCTGAAATTTGGCAAGTCTAGAAACTATACACCTTATAAATAGTCGCTCTAATTTTGGTATAACTAAATATCTCTCAACTGTTTAAGCGCAGAAGAGCAACTAGTTTACATCTCAAGTAATCCTGACTGCTGCTTTGATTCCAGGAAGAACTCTGTTGGTCAATATGAGAGTCATACAGCTTTCACTCTGCCTGGTCTATATCGTGTTGTTCACGGAATCGACGTTTTTGATCCTAAGTTCAATATAGTTTCCCCGGGAGCTGATGAGAGCATATACTTCCCCTATACTGAGAAGGCAAAGCGACTAACTTCTTTCCATGAAACCCTTGAAAATCTTATATACGATCCTGAACAGAATGATGAGCACATGTAAGTAGAATTTACACAAATGCAAGTCCCATTGCTATTCTGTTGTTAGACTATCGTATTTATGATGAATACTTTGGATAGAAGGTTATGTGTTTGTACACATGGTAGGCATAATTTTGTGTGCCTCCCTCTCCCTCTTTCTCTCATTATTGGAAGAAAATCTGCCGTATAAAAGTCTTATTGTCCAGAGAAAAATATTGACTTCTACTCTCATTCTATGTCACAGTGGTACACTAAAAGATCCATTAAAGCCCATAATATTTTCAATGGCAAGGCTCGATCGGGTGAAAAACATTACAGGACTGGTGGAAATGTATGGTAAAAATCCAAAGCTAAAGGAATTGGCTAATCTTGTTGTGGTGGCTGGTTACAATGATGTAAAGAAATCAAGTGACAGAGAAGAAATAGCAGAAATTGAGAAGATGCACGCCCTCATTAAGGAATACAGCCTGGACGGCCATATAAGGTGGATATCCGCACAAACAAACAGAGCCCGTAACGGCGAGCTCTACCGCTACATAGCTGACAAGAGAGGGATTTTTGTTCAGGTATACACGTTTGCAACATTATATGATATCATGTGCTATTTACTTGCACATTATATCCTGGTTAAGTTATATACACTTTATTTCTTGCTTTAGCCTGCATTCTATGAAGCATTTGGGCTAACAGTGGTCGAGGCTATGGGCTGTGCCCTCCCGACATTTGCTACTTGCCATGGCGGTCCATTGGAAATCATCGAAGATGGTATATCTGGGTTTCATATAGATCCATACCATCCAGATAAGGCTGGAGCCCTGATGGCAGATTTCTTCCAAAAATGCAAAGAAGATTCTAACTACTGGGTGACTATATCAGAAGGAGCTCTTCGCAGGATTATGGAAAGGTGGATTATGAAATTCTTCACTTTTAGCATTCAATGCAAATTCACATTTTAAAAATACGAGCATTCGAAATCACAATCCTGTTTATATATGAAGGTATACGTGGAAGATCTACTCCGAGAGGCTGATGACCTTAGCCGGTGTGTACGGCTTCTGGAAACATGTCTCGAAACTTGATAGGCTTGAAACTCGCCGGTACCTTGAGATGTTCTACATCCTCAAATTCCGCCCCCTGGTGAGTTTCTCTTCCTTCATACCTTAATGTTTACGGACGAGATAACGTGCGACAAACACGATTTTCAACACAAACACGATTTTCGTTGCTCGTTCGTACCTATGCTTTTGCTTGACATGTGAGATATGATGTGTGCGTTCTTAGGTAAAATCGGTTCCTTTGGCTGTGGATGGTTCATCTTGAGAGCTATTGAGCGAGTAATAGCTAAGTTTGTGTGCATGAATAAGCAGAGTATGTATGTATTGTTTCCTACTACTGTGATTGAAGAGAATGGCCATTGCTGCACCTAATGTTACTCTGTAGAAAGTGTTGTTGGCAAGAAAGTGAGTTTCAACTTTGTAAACATAAATACTTGTCAAAACTACATATGTTGTGTGGAATATCTTTTTTATACTTAATTCTGCTTTTTCATTTTTTTTAATGGTGAGATTAGTATGTTATTTCGTCCAAATTAAATCCTTGTGTACGCATAAGTGGTGCACACTTCTATACATGCGACTTCCTTTTTTACCATACCGTGCGTATCCTAGATATGGAATAATTGATCCAAATAATTGAAATGGAAATCAAATGCTAAAATGTAATTATAAATTTAATTGGATATAATCAATCTTAATTAGTATTAAACCAGAATATAATAAATTAAAATTGGAAAAAGGGAATTGTTAAAAAGTAAACAATGGGTACCATGAAATGAGATTGCATTGTGAAGGATCTGCAATGGTTGAAAACATATAAAAATTGTGTTATTGAGAAACTAATACATAAGAAACGCAAGTATTAACAAGGAAACAAAAACTAATAGCCTCTTTTTTTACTTGAGTTCTCTTAAAATTTTCTTTTACTAAAATAATTTTATTAAATGTTTGTGAGTATATTCTGTAGAGTATTAAACAACAAGAAATATACAATTATGTGTAAATTATATTTCTTGCAGAACATTAAATAATGTATTATAATATGTATAACAAATTGAAGTGAATTATTTTAATGGGACGAATATATTACAAATGAAGATTGGCAAGAGCATAAACAAAGCTCTCGAAGGAACAAATCTCTAAGTGGACTAAGTTATTCCATAATAATCGTTTAAATAATAATAATAATAATAATAATAATACATATCGAACTAATCCCTACCGTACACGGTAAAGAAAACCCTCAAGTGGTCGCCGTCAAATTTGGGAAAAACGGAATCCCCGTCGCCGGCAGCCACTGGTTCCCCTGAATAAAATTGGCCACTGTAAACTGCCCTGCCTCCTGGGAGCTATTAATAACCCGATAACCCGCCCATGTAACCCGGTCAGTGGTATTCGACCCGGGCCCCCGGTTCATATACTCACCATAGTAAAGCGTGTCGAGCGCGAAATCGCCGTCCCACTCGAGCCACCCTTTAGGGTTAACAACACTCTCCATATTCGAATACATGAAAACCGTGCGCGAGTACTGCTTCCACGGCCGGCCGAGGTAGGTCGAAAAGTTTGCTAGAACGGGGAGGAGGTCGGCGGCGGCGGCCACCTTCGAGTTGAGGATGGAGATGCCGGTGTTCTGGTTGGGGTCCTCACGGCCCTGGGCGGTGAAGATATTGCGCTGGTTGGGGTTGGGGCGCCGGGCGTAGAGGTTGCAGTTCTGGAGGACGACGGCCGCGTTGCCGAAGATGAAGTCCACGGTGCCGTAGACGTCGCAGTCGCGGTAGAACTGGCGGAGGGAGTGGACGTACAGGGTGTCCTGGTAGGCCACGAAGCTGCACTGGTAGAAGGCGGAGAAGTCGGCGCCGCTGCGTAGGGCCACCGCTTGGTGCTTGCTGGGCCCCGCGTAGTTCTCGAAGCTGATGCCCTTGGCGATGAAGCCGTTGCCGACGACGGCTGTGGGATTGAATGGAATATTCAGTGTTGGAAATTACTAAATTGGTTAGGAAGAATATTTCATTTATATTCATGGCAATATGGTCTATTAGAAAGTAGGGTCTTTGTGGGCAAAAAAAAATCTAATAGATCTATCTCTCCATTGTCACATAATTTTATGTGGGCCACCTTGCTTAGTTATTATAACTGTTAATTTATAATAATTTTTTATAAAATGATAAAATATATATAATATGATGGATTCTATTTAACTATTACTTTCAAATACATTTCAAGTTAAAATAATTATATAGCATGACTTTGGATTTATATATCAACTCTATAATGCATTATTAATTAATAAAAGTAAAATTAAATGATAAAAATAATTATATATTATATTTGGATGGAATAAACACCAGTTAATAATTACAAATTAGATTAAAGTATGCAAAATTGAATTTGAAAACAAATAAATATAAAATGAACAAAATTGAAAGTGAGACACAACATGCAACACCAAAATATCATATAAATTGGATCTCAAAATGCTCATGCGCAACATTCAATTATTTACACATTGCTAAAATATGTTATAGTTGTGCTCAGTTGTCCCCCGCAACCCATTACTTTTACAAGGTTTCTTACTTTCCTACTTCTATATAATATATATATAGTACCAGACGTATAAATTTATTTTGATATGGATTATATATTCTAAATTTCGACTTCGAAATTTTAAGATAATAATTTTCCTATGTTTCATTGTGATGATATGGGTTTTTGCATAATGATTCACACAAAATATCGAAAATATTGACAAAGTTATATGAATTAAAAAGGGACATTTTATAGCTTGGTAGGAGCTTAAGCCCTTCTTTGATTATACATGTGTCCGCCATTAATTATATATACATATAGATACATACATACATATATATATATATATATATATATTCAAAAAGAAGAAGACCAATAATGGATATGGTCCAAACACTTGAGAAAAATTCGAAGTGTCATGCACTACATTGTACTATCGACTAGGAACGTCGGTGCATGGTCCATTAGGTAGATATGAATAATAAATAAAATAAAAAGACAGTAGTTTCTAGAAAATATACAACAACTTATTGGGTGTACCATAAGGAAAAAGACGGTTCACATTTTCTAAATAAGGTGTCTCTATATAATTGGTGACTAATGCACAACAAATTAAGTTATATTCCTATTTCTTAGGTATATATATACAATCATTATTCATATGGATGTTTTAAATATATTAAAATCCACGATATATATATGTCACTCTTGTATTCACTAATCACGTTTATTGGAGTCTATTTAGATCACCGACGACGCATGTGCCATCACACACTGTGTTTTTAGATAATCTTAATCAAATTACACCATTAATTTCTTAACCAAGACTAAATTATTATTGAAATTAGTCTTCACATTATTTTAGATCAAATGAAATCATCACTAAAAGAAAAATAAGCATGATAGGACTCATCATAGCCATAGGACCGATTAATGAATTATTGAATGATTTCAGTAAGATAAGAAAAGACACATATTTGATATTGGCTTATGTGTTGTACATTGATAAATTAAGACTGAATATTCCTAGACCCACATCTCAAATTATGTACTAGACATGTGTATTTCCCCTTTAGCAAGAATTTCAAGATTTTTGGAACTAAATTCTCAAGTCCACATATTTTTGAAAAGTATTCATAAATCTCCTTCCTCACATTTGGATTTTTGCATATAAATTAGCCACCAACTCCAAAATCCTCTATTCACGACAAACATCATGGACAATTTTTAATCATTAATGAGTAGTACGGCCACAGCACGTGATGTCTGAACATCCCAATTCCCCTCAACATGTGTAAACCCGTGATAAATCATAACAACTAGTTATATACAAAGTTAATCATAGTTTATGGTCGAAATTTTGAAGCGAATTATAAGAATGATCTGAACTTGAAAAAGTAAGGAACAATGTCATGAACTTTTATAAAAGTTGCAAGAATAACCCGAATTTTAAAAAACTACAAAATTATATCTTGAACTTTTATTAAAGTTGCAAAAATAATTTTGATCTTATATTTTTGGAGTTTAAATTATGACGTAGAAGGACTGAAATTGACGTATATATTTGTAAAAGTAGCTCTAAAATTTGGGCAATTAGATATAAAGATAGCTCAAGATTCTCCCTTCGTATCCAACTTTATATATTCTCACTCTAATAAATAATTACCTAAATCGTACAAAAACCCTAGAGAAGATTCGATTTAGTAATCTTGGTTGGACTCTCAGTTCACCTACTTCAATATTTAACTTAGAACAGAGATGTTTAATTAACTATTATTTTGGTAATCCATCATTAAAGTTACCAGTTAAGACAAATTTTACTGCAATGGCTTCTGCAAATTGTGGCTAATGCATGCAGAGGACCCACACCGCATCTCCACACACACACACACACTGACTACATGCAGGCTCGTATCTATTAATAAACAAATAAATTAAGTAAACAGTAACTGCACAAACCGTAGAGAAATTTATAAACTGAACTCACCAACTGTAGAGGATCGGAATGTTGTCCATCCGTCGACGACGCTCCGGTTCCCTTTGATCCACGTTTTTCCAATTCCATCTCCCAAAAACATGATGTTCATCTTCTTCCTCTCCAGCTCCACATACTCGAAATAAGCTCCTGCTTTGATGTAAATCACGAATCTCGTGTTGCTGTTGTTCGGCGCCGCTGCTAGGGCTTCATTCACGGTGGTGAAATTGCCGCTGCCGTCCTTCGCCACCACCAGATCGAATCGCGTCTCGTTCGCCGCCGCCTGCAGCAGCCGCCGATCGGATGTACTCAGCCACGCCGGAAATCCGCCGCGCATTTTACCGTACTCGGGGAAATGCTCCTCCTCGGCGGCGGCGGCGCCGGTGGATGTGGATGTGAGTTTCCTGCCTTTTTTCTTCTTCAATTTCTGCACCATCGCGAGCGAATTGCTGAAATGGCGCGAGATCCGGCGGAGCCTGCCTTCGATGAAGCGGCGCGTGTTGTTTTTGCTGTAGGCGAAGCCGTCGAGGCAGGTGTTCTGATTCGTCATCGCGCCGCTGAGGAGCGTCTGCAGATCGGCGTAGTATTTCTCCGGCGCGGCGGCGGAGGAGAGATCGGCGAGGACTTTGTTCAGCTCGGAGACGGTTTCAGCGAAGAGCTCGAGGCAGTCCTCGAGCGCGCGGAGCTCGAGCGGCTCCAGCTTCTTCAGCAGCTTGCGGCGGAGGCTGCTACAGTTGGAGGCGGAGTTGTGCACCTCCTTCATCGTGACGTTGATCGTGTGAGATATCACCTCCGGCAGCGTCTTCCGCCGCAGCTCCGGTAGGGCGGCGACGGTGGAGACGCAGAGGTCCTGGTACATTGCACCGTCGCACGCGGACGCGGCGAGTAATTGGACGTGTTTGTGTATGTGGATTTTTCTAGGGGCATTTTGGGGATTTTGGAGAATTTTGGGGTGGAAATTGAGAGAGAAGAGTGTGAGTATGAGGAGGAGAGAGAGTAGGGAGAGGAGAGAGAGGGGGAGTTTGGACATTTTGTGCCAAATGGAAAGTCTGAGGTGGTGAAGACTGCGGGGATTGGTGGATATATAAAGAGGTTGTAATAAAATATAATAGTAATAAATTGTAATATGTAAATAAAAATTTGAAAATAGTACTAGTTATTTTTTATTTTAATATTCTTACATGAAAATATTTATAATAATAGTGTAAATAATAGTGTTATAATTTTTGTTTCATATAAGAGCATAATAATTCAAAATGACTACTATTTTCACATTTTTATATACATAAATAAAATTTTCTTTTGCTATATAATAGTGACTAAAATGATACATTATCTCATATATACATGTGGATTGTATGGTCAAATTGTTTCAATCAATTAAATAAAATTGATTGTTGTTATTAAATAGATTTGAGGGATTTAGTGTTCCATTTTTGTATTTCATTCAACCTTTAACACTCTTAAATTAATCATTTTAATAATATTTATTATAAAAATATAAAGTATAATATAATATATCATAATTAATATTTATTTGAAAAAAAATAGAATTTTAAAAAATTAAATATTCTACTTTCGAATTTATCAACTCTAATAATTAATCATTTTTATCTAATAAAAAATGACAATGAATTCCAGAAAAAATGATTATATATCTCAAATTGATGCAATAAATTCTTGATAATAAGTACAAAATTCAACTAAGATAGTTATATACAAAAAATGAAAATTGGACAAAAAAAATGAATTATTGAATCTCATAAATAACCTCGTGGATGGGCCAGGTGGCACGTTACATATTTATGACCTATTATCCATTACTATCAATTGAACTTAGATCTGTATTAAATTATTTATCATAATTGTGTCACCAGCATTAATTGTTTACCGTTGCAATTATTCAGAAAAAAAATAACTAATCATATGAATAATGAATTTCCAAAGTCTAACTTTTATAAATTGCAATAAAATTATCATACCCTAGATATATTTTAAGTATATATTTCAGAGCATAAAATATATTTTTGTATAAGAAATGGTAAAAAAATGTGAACTGCTACTGCATGTGAAAAATCTATTATGGTATTGGTACGTACTTGATCATTATGATGAAAACTGTGTCAACTAAATGTAACTGTGAGAGTCATATTTGAGGGGGCAAACTTACTTTAATGAACTCAAACAGAAAAGTTTCCATTTTAGTTTAATTACTCCCTCCGTCCTATTAAAAATATCTCATTTTCTTTTTTGATTTGTCTAATAAAAAATGTCACACTTTTATATTTGAATTTCTCTTTATTTAAATATTTTAAAGAAAAACTCGTAAAATTTTGTGTCATCATAAAATGTAACATCTTTATCGAAATTTGTAATCATGGTTCGAAATTTCAGAAGTTGACACTTAAATTAAAGCATTGAAATTCAGAAATTTGTCAGAGTTTAACGTTGCAAACTTGTGGTCACCGACCAATTTCAACCCAAAAGGTTATTTATACAAACATTTAATTTATTGAAATCAACAACGGCACCAATATTCAAAGATAATAATTATAGAAAAACACATAATTTTCAGTAGTAATTAATCACTTTAACTTCTTAATTATTTAACTTTTTTGTGATGTCCTAAAAATATAGTCCACTTCTTAATTTAAATTGTCTTAAAAATTTATTTTAATAAAATAATTTTTCGATGTTGGAAAATGGGTGCTGGGTATAATTGATACAAAAGTAATAGTTCAGGATAAAAAATTTATTTCGATAGCTCAGAATATAATTGATAAATCTCAAATAATTTGGGATTTAAAGTATTTATTACCAATAAATATATGATAAATTCTAACATTATAAGCAGACGAAGGAACCTCGTTTGTCAGATGAAACACGTTTTTACAGATATAAAAGAATTGAATTGAGACGCTCTAGAAAAACAAGGCAACCCGATTCTACGGCGTAAATTCTCGCGGTTTATGATTTAATTTACACAAGTAAATTGTGTGACTCGACGAATAATTAAATTATATATATGCTCGTCTTCGATGTTATAATCTCAAATTCTAGTTGGAAATTTTATTGGTTTAAGAACTCGAAACCAATCTGATATATAAATCTCGACTAAATGGATGGCTAAGATTGATTTGTCGTATTAAGCATCTTTATGATAATTCATTTTATATATTATAATAATGGATCTTCATAATAATGTATTTAATATATTTCGATTGTGCATCCATCTGTGATGCTCGTAAATCATACAAAGATCATTTGTCCAGATTAATTATTAGTTCATTATGAAAGAATTCTTTTTATGTAATCATCCCTTATGTCTTGATGGATTTTTTATGGGCTTTAGACCGTACTAAAACTATGAATTAAATATGGGCCTACATTCAGAAGCCCATTATTTTATTTTTATTCTCATTGTTAAAATGTGAAGGATGAATGATTATTAATCTATATATATAGGGACATATTCAAATCCGAACGTATCTTTATTGCCGAACTAAGAACAATTTTGAGCCATTTGATTAAATATTTTAACGGCACAGATGAGGGACACGTAGCATTATTATTTTAAATCGTATATCATTGTATGTTCACAAACGTATCAACAAAAGGCTGTTGCAGTAATTTAATCCATCGGATCAAGTGGGTGTTTTTCGTGTTTTTAGGATGCTTTTCCGAACATTTTACTATTTTTTGCATAAAAAGAAAATATATGAGATATCTTGAGAGAGAGAAATAAAATCGAGTGGATAGATCTAAATGATTGAGAGTGAAGTGAAATAATAAATAAATAAATAAAATCTTAGATGATGGTGATCAAACCTAAAGATACTAATTAATAATTAGTTGGCGGTGACATATAAATAATTATATCAAATGCAAAAACTATATTGAAAAAAGGTAGTCTTCCAAAGAAAAAAATGTATTATTGTAAATACTTTTCACATTGGGAGAATTTAAATATGCTTTCCATGCCTAAAAATTTGGACTAATTCATGAGTATCATTAAGGTTAAGATATCCTCTAGCACTACAAAAAATATGCGTTTTACTGGCGAAACGTTGTTCATCAATAATTACCGACGGACAGTCCGTTGCTAATTGCTTGTATAATTAGAACCATAATCTTCCAATGAAAATTTTTATGTCCGCCACCATCGACGTGACAACATATAATTATAATAAATATTATACATAAAATACTTCATCAAATGTAGCATCTATATATTATTCTCTTTTATTAAGATTTTACACAGTCATTCACTCAATTCCTCGATCTATTGGCTAAAAAAATGTTTCACTAATTGAATTGTGCTTCATCGTTTAGAATTTATCGCTAAGAGACCGAAAAATGGATAGGGACTTAACTAGGTTGTGAAGTGCCAAAATTTCAAAGCCCGAATCCTTACTGCAACATTCATATGAAGTGGCATAGCTAAGATTTACGACGTGGAATACACTAACGTAAACGTGTTTTTGGTTAGTTTGAATTCAAACCTCCAGCCAGCCTTGACTTTTGCCAATGTTGGTTTTGACTTTGCTAAGCTTTGTTTATTAAAATATACGAGGAAACATCTTATACTATATATATATATATATATATATATATATATATATATCTAAATTAAGATCATATTTTCATAAGTCACATGCTAAGACATTGACTCGCCAAACCTCGTAAGTTTGTGAAATTGAAGCAATCCAAGTTGCTAAAAACGACGATGAAATGCAGCTTAATTGGTAAGATGTTTCTCCTGCAACCAGTAGGTCTCGCTAGTAATTTTTATTTATCTACTTAGAATGAAAACAAGCCGATTCATGTATTAGAATTCAATTTTTGTACAATTTTTTTATAAGAATAATAGTTTGGATATAGTTAGGTCGCTATTAACGTAAGCAAGTATTAGAATTGGAATTTTGGTGCACCAATTGTCAACATAATTAGGTATGATTGTTTCACAAATTTGGCCATTCTTGTCATGATAACTGCAAACAAATTCTTTTATTATGGTCTATAACTATTTTAGTAGTTAGTTTTAGTTAGAGATAATTGATAATTACATTTACAGTTGACTTGTTTAAATTTTATAAGGCTGCCATTATTTAATATTTACATGATTAATTAGGTGTATTATCTCATTATATTTTTATAATTTAAGAATAAATTTCATCTAATATTTTATATTTATTAGTATTCAAAATATGCTAAATTTGACTCCTTTAAATTTGGCTACATAAATAGCGGGGAGCATGCACCGATTTCCCTGTAGGTAGGTGAGCTCTCTATGTACATAAGTATATATTTTTGTAATTAGAGTTTAATTTAAATAATGTTGTTGAAATAATTATATATATGGATGAGATAATGGAGGTCGAAATGACAAATTTTACATCAAGATGAGATCTCATTTCAAAATAAGCATCTTCAAAATTAGGGGAAGATTAAGTAGAATTTTATCGTCCCATATATATTGAACGATGAAGAAAATCTGCAGTTGCTATTTGAAGTTCAATTCGTATTAAATAAACCAAAATTATGCATGCAATGGCGGATTCAAAGGGGGAGGGGGTAGCTGACTCCCCCTCCCCCGACGGCCAATTTTTCCTTAGCATCACTGATAAATCGACATAGTCGCTCCTCCCCCGATGATCGGATATGCCTTTGCTGCGGCCCAGAGTTTGAAATTTTTTGCTTCTCTGGAGAAAATAAAGCTTGAAGAGATCGTATGTGCTAGGATCTGCCATTATTGCGATTCGTAGACTAAAGAAAACATCGTGCAAATATATGTTCTAAAGCCACTGAATGAGACTTTTCAACCATAGCTCTTGGATTAAGCCCCCTCCATTTTCAAATTCTGGATCTGCCACTGTCTACATGCAAACCAAATTGGAGTTTCTCACAAGTTCTTTAGTTATTATACAACTTGTTTTTTAATAACATTTTGTTAAAATATAAGATATAGCATTATAAGAAATATAGATTAATCTCGTATATAATTAGTAAGGGTGGCATAACACAAAATTAAAGCAACTTGCTCAATTTCCCACATAAGAATGTAATAAAATTCGTTTGAGATCTACGCGGTTTCGATATGCATTAGAAGCCAAAGGGGGTTGACTCCCCCAAAACAATACTGCAATAGCTAGTTGACTCCCCACATATCAAACTACACTTGCAATATGTCAAATATTCAATTCTTTTTTTTTTTTTTATTCGGGATAGAGAAGCGGTGGAGTTTAATCCTTAGATCTCGTTATTTATAGAGATTGTCTTCACAGTTTGGATGTTAGTAAAGAACATATTCAATTCTTTTTTTAAAATATAACAAAAATAAATGTCACAATCTATTATTCCAAGAATCACCTATAAATCCACACACATTATTACACCCTAAACTCCCACCAAATCACCACACATTATTCATCACATCCCATCTCTCCATAGACCCATAATGGCCCAAAACCTAGTATTCCCATTCTTCATTGTATTTCTACTCTCACAGTCCTATGCTCAAACCCCTCCACCACCATCACCACCACCACCTTCAACACTATGCAAATCCACCCCATACCCTTCCTTCTGCACCTCCGTCCTTCCCACCACCAACTCCTCCTCCACCGTCTACGACTACGGCCGGTTTTCCGTCCGTAGATCGCTCTCGGCGGCCCAGAAATTCCTGGCCCTCATCGACAAAAACCTCCACAAATCCACCACTAGTCTCACCATCCCCGCAACTCGAGCACTCCAAGACTGCAAGTTTCTTGCAGAATGCAGCATCGACAACCTCATCACCTCCCTCCAAATCGTCAACAAAACCTCCCAAACCCTAACGCCGTCGCGGGCCGACGACGTCCAAACCCTCCTCAGCGCCACCCTCACCAACACCCAAACATGCATTGACGGTCTCCAGGCGGCCGCGGCCGCCTGGAGCGTTAGGAACGGCATCCTGACGCCCCTCTCCAACGACACGCGCCTCTACAGCGTGTCGTTGGCCCTCTTCACCAGAGGCTGGGTGCCGTCGTCGAAGAAGAAGAAAAATTCGACGTCGGAGTTTAATCCGACGGTCAGGAAGCATCTGATGCGTAACGGAAAGCTGAATTTGAAAATGTCTGATGTGAATCGGGATGTTTACCGGAAGTTTAACGGTAACGGTAACAGACGGCTGCTGCAGGATGACGGCGTTGACAGTCAGGTGGAGGTGAGTGACATTGTTGTTGTGAGTCAGGATGGGAGCGGGAATTTCACGGCGATCAATGACGCCGTTAGTGCTGCTCCAAACAATACTGATGGGAGTAACGGTTACTTCCTCATCTACATAACGGCCGGCGTCTATGAAGAGTACATTTCCATCCCCAAAAATAAGAAATACTTGATGATGGCTGGAGCTGGGATTAATGAAACGATCATCACCGGAAATCACAGCGTCGTCGACGGATGGACGACTTTCAATTCTCCGACATTCGGTATGTATTTATAACTTTTTGCATAATAAAAGGATAAAATGAGTCCAAAAAGTAAAGTAAAATAAATATATAAGCGCTATTCAATAGGCAAAGTTTAAAATATATATAATTTAGTCAAAATATATAATTTTTTACTAAAGTGCTTTGGTAATTTAAAATATGAAAATAATACAAGGTGAAGGTTTATATGAAAATTGAAGATTTACATGAAATTGTTCAATGGTGTGATTGTATAAATCTTGATTTTGACATGAATTTGTACTGTAATACATAATGGTTCAATTCACACGATCGCATGAATTTTCTGATTTTTTGCATGGACGCAATTTCAAATTCCAAATAGTCTATTTACACAAAAAAAGAAGAAGCTAGAATATAATTTTTAAAATTTTGACTACTATTATATATTAATTAAGTAAAATGGTTATTTTCTCTATTATTATAACATAAATATCACTTTAAATTTCAAATATATCATCGTACCCATTTATTAAAAACGTCATGAATTATAAGAAATTTAAAGCCCACACTAAACTATCAATTTTAAATTCAAGAGCTAAAAAATAGACATCGAATATTTTTATAGAAAACTAATAGTTTGGGATTTAAATAAATATTTGTATAATTCAATACATAGTTGTTATTTTGTCTCTAAGTCCCATATTCTCTATTCTAACTCACGCCATTTCCGACAGCTGTGGTGGCGACCGGTTTCCTCGCGGTGGGCATAACCTTCCGCAACACAGCCGGGCCCGCGAAGCACCAGGCCGTGGCCGTCCGCAACGGCGCCGACCTCTCCACCTTCTACGCCTGCAGCTTCGAGGCCTACCAGGACACGCTCTACGTCCACTCCCTCCGCCAGTTCTACCTCGAGTGCGACGTCTACGGCACCGTCGACTTCATCTTCGGCAACGCCGCCGTCGTCTTCCAGTCCTGTAACCTCTACCCGCGGCTGCCGATGCCCAACCAGTTCAACGCGATCACGGCCCAGGGGCGGACCGATCCCAATCAGAACACCGGGATTTCAATCCAGAACTGCACGATCCGGGCCGCCGCCGATCTCGCCTCCGGAAATCTGACGGTGAAGACATATCTCGGGCGGCCGTGGAAGGAATATTCCCGGGCTGTTTACATGCAGTCGTTTATGGATAGTCTGGTCGAGCCGGCGGGCTGGAGCGTGTGGTCGGGGGATTTTGCGCTTAACACGTCGTATTACGCTGAGTTTGGTAATACCGGGCCGGGATCGGAAACGGGCCGGAGAGTCACGTGGCCCGGTTTCCATGTGATCAATGCGACGGAGGCGGCTAATTTCACTGTGGGTGCGTTTTTGATGGGGGATGATTGGATACCCAATACAGGGCTTGCTTATACAAGTGGATTGTAGTCATCGATTGCATATCTGCACATGTTTTTTCTTACATGATTCATTTCTTCATTTTTTCCCTTGTTGGGAAATTGAATGACAAGTTATATACATAGTCAACTCTGTATGTGATTATTAAATTCTTTGGCGAAGGCTAATTGGATTATAATCAATATATAATAAGAAGCAATATCAATTAATAATTAAATTGTTCATTAAGTAAAAATTATAATTGCATATACTTAGGTTTCAAGAAAAAAACACACATACTTGTTTGTCCATGGTAACTATCCAGAAATTGGACAATTTTATTCGTTTTATCCCTCATTATTGTATGAAAAAATAAAATATTAAGTGAGAATTTGCAGTGAAGACAAGAGTAGCACGTATAAGAAATTTGTGATCGTTTTACCATAGAATTCTAAAAGGAACAATATTCGTCTCCAAATATGACATTTATTCGGGGACAGAAGAAGCATTGAAGAGGTTATGATCATTACTGTAGATCCATACTAATTTTCATGCTCAAATCATAGCTAGAGTCCATAATTTGATAGAAAATAAAGGACACTTTCATCAAATAATTTACCAATGAGGCTATATATGGTCCGGTTAAAGTAGACCATTATTGAGTATGGCACCGATTCCTACAACTACTTAGGCATTAAGATGCTACAAAAGATTAATTACATCGTTTGCAGGCTAGCTGTGTGTGTGATGGAGATTCACCGAATGAATGTTGAGAAGTGTGTGAGGACAAAGGTGTTTGGGTTTAGGGTATACAAACATTGTATAGCCTCCAATTTTTCTTGAAGCAAATTTCTGGTGTATTTTGTTAGTAGAGTCTACTTCTAAGTACAGTCTAGAGATGGCTCATTGATTCACACAAGTACTCTGTTTTTAGTTTCAAGAAAAGCAACAAAACTACACAATTTATTTTTACAATAAGGTAAAAAAAGTTAATAGGCTGGGTACATCATCATTGATACATAGATATTGTCTGATAGAACTGTTGATCTTGAAATGCAGTTACGAGCCTGCAGTTGAGCAACAGATTACAGAAACAAGGGTAAAAAGCAGTCTTTAGCACATTTTTAAAGAGTAATGGCAATGGCACAATAAATCTACATCTTTGATCTATTCTTGTCCTAAATTTTGCATTTTTGGCAAGAAATACAAATTAGGAGATTCCCAGCGAAAATCTCAAAATTCCAACAAGTTTCTAATGAAACCTTCCAGCAACTATTAGGCCCTGTTTGATAGGTGAGTTTAGGCCCAGATAAGATCACATCAATCTCGTCATTTTTGCTATATATTCTTCTGCAGAAATGAGTGTGACTAAGGCAAAAAGGATTAGGATCATGCGATTTGGGAACTTTTAGTTACTTATTCGCCAACCTCTATATACGTGACTAAACATGTGATCTATAGTTAATGAATCAAACTCGTATATATATACCTGGAACAACAGGCTCAACAACAGTGAACCTTCGAACTATATCAGTGAGCTGCAGCGCAAATGAGAACAACTTTGTAAGAATACATAAACCATGTCTGATTCATAATCGAGATGAACAAGACATTTAAATTGATTTACCTAACATTGGGAAACATATCAAAACCTCTGAATGAAGTCGTAGATGTGCTGACTGATCTCCTCCGGTTTCTCTTGGTTAAGAAAGTGAGCCACTCCTTCCATGATAACTAATTCTTGCAAATAAGGCACTTGTTTCTTGAAGCTGCCGTTGTGTATATATTCCTTCACACCTAGGGTGTTATAAGTTAGGTCGAGATCTCCAACAATGAATTTTACCGGCACTTTTATCTGCACTCCTGTCCATGGAGCTGTGACCTCCCAATTCCTACATAAACAAGACAACGTTAGAGTTGCCCGCACAGATTTGACTTAAAAACCTTCACGTTGTAGCGATGCTCAATTATGTCATCACCATTTTATCCGCACCATGCTCCAAGAATAGATCTACGCAAGTAAAATCTCTCATCGAGAGTATTGGAGAAAACACAACTAACTCTGAATGCAATGTGTGTTAGATGTAATAAAATGTACAGTATGCGAATCAAGCGAAGCTAACAAAAGCAAACAGGCCTTACAGGTCCATAGCTCGATAGTAGTTCAATCCACCCGTGAAGCCTCTCTTGTCGTATTTGCTAGCATAGTACGAGACATCCTCTTCTGACAACCAAGATGGCATTGTGATTGGTTTATCAGGCGAGCCCCCAAAGCCAACTGTTTTAGGAACACGAAGAGGAGCAGGATTCCTTGATGTTAAAAATTTCTTGATCAATCTTCCAGTGTCAACGCGAGAAAACTCTTCCTCAGCCTCTCCAGGTTCCTAAATAAATGAATCTATAGTATAATCAACCACAAGAGGGCAGAATTTTCTTAAAAGAATCAAATGTAGAATTTAAAGAACATATGAGACATCCCATAGCTGAGTGATTTGAGCAAAATTGATCAGACGGAGCAAATTCATGTAACGTAATAGCATCTAACACTTAAAGGCTGCATTAGAGATCGTAACATCCTAAAGCTACTTTTCAGGCAACTATGGACTCTTCTTTAACAAGAACAATGTCAATCAAAGCATTGAAGCCTACATACTCGGATGAATATCACACTTCTATACCTTCGGAGTTAAGATCAAAGCTATGAAGCTTCCCTTAAGGGGCCGTTACTTTTGAGCAATTAGCTAGATAGATAAAAATAGTATAGACTAATCCATTATTTACTAAGATGGATTGGAACTTTGGGATATCCCAAGGCCATTGATAATTTCTATCATTTGAGCTAATTTTGCTTGTTATATTCCATTGAAAGAGTAGAATGAGCATGAAAATACCCAATCATGAAAAGTAAATATCTCCTGAAATTAAATTCTTAGTCCTAGTGATATTCCACACAGTCATCAACTAGAGAGATTCATATCTGAAAATTCAAAATGGTAAAGATAGATTACAACAACAACTCCGATCATACTGTCGAGATGCCCTATCATCAATAGATTTCACAAATTCATTAATTCGAAGTTGCAACAGATGCAAAAAGACGAACACAAATCGAAACGAAATACCTGAAATCTGCAGATGTAGTAATCGTCACCGAGAAGATACCTCATAGTTTCCACGGGCTTCCTCCGCGGATTCCTAGGGTGAAAAACGACGCTCGTATTCACCAAAGCCCTAATTCGATCGGGGCGGAGCAAGCAGAAGTTCCACGCCATAACCGCTCCCCAATCGTGGCCGACCAGAAAAACTCGGTCCAGCCCTAGGGCGTCCAAGACACCGACCAAATCGCCGATTATGTGGAAGACAGTGTAGCTGGCGGGGGAGGGCGGCGCGTCGGAGTCGCCGAAGCCACGGAGGTCGGGAGCGATAGCGCGGTAGCCCCTAGAGGAGAGGAAGAGCATCTGGTGGCGCCACGAGTACCAGAGCTCCGGGAAGCCGTGGAGGAGAAGGACGGCGGGACCGTCGCCGATCTCCGCCACGTGGATGTTAATTCCGTTAGCTTGGATATTTGTATGCCGGATTTTCTCCATGTTTGATTTATGTGACAGAATAGAGATCTTCGACCGAGAATTATCGAATTCTTGGACTAACTATTATTTCAGGCTTTGGAATTCAGTGATTTAAAAGTGCCTGCTCTGTAAAATAATACTCATCCGTCCATTTTTATGAGAAGTTCTACTGTGAACGTTTATTTTTGACAAAATGATACATTTATTTTATCGCGGTTGAATGGAGTAATATATATTCTATCGCAGTCGAATGAAGTAATATATTTTACCTAATATATTAATTCATGGTCCATACTTGTATCCCATAGCAAAAATTTTAATTTTATAAATCCATAATTTACACAGCAAATTCATAATATTTCTGAATTAATTCATGGTCCACATTTTTGGATTCATAATTAGTTCTAACAGTATGCTTGAGATTTCACACACAACATATTATCAAAATACAAATCAAATATCCCAGAACAGCAATTGGAGAAACAGAGTATTCAAGTAGGATAATTGATTTTAAAACATCTCAAGAAACAAAATTTGTCCAAAACTTTTCAAGAGCATGGACAAAGTAGAGCACTACAGATATCACAAGTCTCCAACAGTCTTAACAGCCAAAATCGGCAATAAAACTTCATAGCTATGAATAACTTAAACCCTGAAACCCCTGCTGTTTCTTTTTCCTCTGGCGCGCTCAAACTTGCGCCCCTTGGCTCGGACGTAAGGCTTGGTGTGGCTGTGTGGTACACCAGGTGCAGGACCAAAGTGCTTCACGGCTTCACGTGCGTTCCTTGAGCCTCTCAAGAGCACCTGTTGCATGAAAATGTCATGAATAATCGCAACAAATCATGCCACAGAAACATGACAAATCCAGCAGCAAATCAGCAGTTTATATATATACGAGCCCACTGTTAATTGGGAACAAGCCACCACATACACAGCTGAATGCATAAAACTGTAAAACTGAATCTTTTGCTCGTAGATACCATACAACAACATGCATCCTGCAGTAACAGGCCATACTACAGAAAGAAGTATACCAATACTTGCATAATCTCAAGTTAATACTTCGTTAACACTTAGTTCTACCATCTTAAGAAGAAGCTAACAGTAGATACAAGGCTAATAGATCGCAGTTAACAGGTGCTGTTTATCCGAATGTAGGATCCATGTTAGTTATAATCCAAAAGACAGCTGGGGATAGAAAAATCCTCCTCACTAACCTAAGACAGAATTGAAATCCCATTCTAAATAAATTCACCAACAATGAGAGAAAAGCTCGAAAGATGATACCGTATTCTGCCCAAGAGGAGCCCTTAGAGCAAGCTGGTCGAAAGTCAAACATTCTCCACCAGCCTTCTCAATTCTGGCCCTAGCTCTCTCAGTGAACCTCAGAGCTGTGATTTTCATGGCAGGAATGTCATGAACGCGAATATCATCAGTAACACTTCCTACAAGCACTGCAATCTTGTCTTCCTGCACATAAAAAATATCCCACAAAATAAATCGCATAAACCTCAACATTAGGCAGCGGCA
Organism: Monilaria moniliformis; assembly: GCA_034509125.1. Classification (NCBI taxonomy): domain Eukaryota; kingdom Viridiplantae; phylum Streptophyta; class Magnoliopsida; order Caryophyllales; family Aizoaceae; genus Monilaria; species Monilaria moniliformis. The sequence continues at coordinate 3,511 of JAYDZE010556314.1, read as the reverse complement.
GTTTGATTCAAAAACATTTCCAACATATTTTCCAGCGTCACACAATAATTCAATCCCTAAGCATTTCCAACAAACCTCTCAACAATACTCGCGAACTACAACAGCTAGAATTAAGGTAGTAAAGCATACGTCTAAACTAATTTATACACACACTAAACGAATAATTAAAAATTCCGATTATTGAACTAAATTATCTGCTACGAACAGCTATAAAGAGCTTAAAACATACAGAGACATAATCGACCGTACCTTCCCTTTCATGAGTGCACTAAGGCGGGAGAGAGAGAGAGGAGGCCTGTTAATCCTGCTCATGAATAGTCTCTTCAAAACCACCGCATTAAACTTGCTTCCAGTTCTCCTCACCAAAAATCGGTACAACTGGCAACCGAAACACACAAAAATCAGATCATTTGATTTATAACATGAACAATTAATTAAACAGCGCGGAACCACAGAGATCGACGAACCTTGACGAGGAGTTTGAGGTAGATATCGTTGGATTTCGGCGCAGTGCGCTTGGTCTTCTTGACCTTACCTCCGGCGACCAAATCGATACCCTAGAATACACGATTGAAACGTTAGCAAAGTAGCCCGTTTGAATAGAGGTAGAAGATATAAATGAGTTTCATCGATAGCGGCGCACCATTGCTGCTGCTGTTGCTTCTCTCGCCTGCCGCTTCTGCACCTGCTCTTTGATGGAGTGTTAGAGAAGAGGAAATTAGGGTTTTGTAGTGTTGGATTATAAAGCAGAGCGGCTATCTGCGGTGTTGAATGGGCTGCGAACCCTAGACCTCTGATTAGCCCAATATTATTGGCCTGTTGTGCTGAATGGATTGGGCTGATCAAGCATAATTTTATTTGCTTGATATACTTATTTTTTCTGTTATCTTTTGGGTTTAACTATGGCTAAATTTTGGAGTTTTAACTAAATAAATAGTTTTGGTAAAAAAAATTACACAAATTTTATAAGATTTTGGAATGTAGCTTGAGTTTAAATTTGGTTGATTAATAACTTGACTGACTGTGTGAAGTTCGCTGGATATTTCGAAAGTATCGTTGTAAGCACTTGTCAATAGCTTTATAACGATAGACGCCAAGCTTTAATTTTTATGTGCAAATATAATACGATCAAAATAAAATAAAATTGAGATCAATCTCCACTAAATAACTCAAAAGCCTTCGGTTTTATCTAAATACTAGTTTGATAATGTCTTCATTGTTTTGTAACTTATATGAGATTTGAATCTCAAAACTCTATGTTATGAATATAGGTCGCATTCTTTAGTGTTCTCGAAGAGACGACTTCGTTGTTTCTCAAACTAATGAATCACGAAATCTTTATCCCTTATTGTTGTTTTCCTTTTCCTTTTTTTTTTTACTCGTATTACAATTTATATTCTCATGTGCTACATGAATATTTGAAGTCATCATAATTTCACACATGTCGTTTATTAATATACTAAATACAATAAGGTGGTAACAAGAGAATATATTAAAGTAGATATAAATAAATTAAATTTATATGAAATATGCATGAATTTATTTTGCAATATATAAATTTAAATATATTGTAATATCCCAAAAATCACCCAAAATATTAAAAATAGATTAATGCTAATTATAGTATTAATTGAGGGAGATTTAAAATTTATTAAAGGGTATAATTTAAGAGTTGGGCCGGATTTTGTTTTAGAGGGCCGAAAAAAAAAAGGGAGGAAGAAAAGGACTTGGGCTAAGCCCAAGCCCACAACATTATCATATATCTCATTCTCTCCCTCACTCTCTCGTCATTCTCTCCCTCTCACTGACTCTCTTTTCTCCTCTCTCTGCTCGCGATTCTCTCTCTGCTCTCATCTCTCTCGGCTTCTTCGACGCCGCCTCGCGTCGCCGCCGAGCCGCTCCCTCACCTCGCCCTTCTCTCTCACGGGTTACACACACATGCATGACACCCGTCTCCCTCTGTCAAAACCGCCACTGCCTCTGACCATCGCCGCCCGTGAATTCAGCCGTCCGCCTTCGTCGCCGTCGAGCAACAGGCGACGTCGTCCGCCTCAGCTTCTCTCTCGGCTCTTCCCCTGTTCCGCGAGAACAGCCGTGTCCAGCCGTCGAGCTTCGACAGCCACGGCTCATCTCTCTTCCTCTCTCGGCTCCTATCTCTCTCGACGCACGCTCACACACACAGAGTAAATATATATACATACAGATTCTGTTTTATTGTTCATTGTTTCCAAATGTTTGATTTCAATTATGAAATTGGAACTTTGATGTTGTTTTGGAAGAAGAAGACGAAAGCTATGAGGGCTAAACTCATAAAATTGTGAATAATAGCTTGAATTGACTATGCAGAAACTAAGTGAATTGTTAGACAGAGATTTGAGAATTTGATTGATAATTCTTGATACATTCTTGGTTTAATGGTGTTTGGAGATTGAATGAAAACTTGGAATGTAGTAGTGAATGGACCGAGAGTTGGGTTGAATGTTGAGATCTGATTTTGAAGAATGGTAAGTATAGTTGTGGTTGGGAAAAAGCTGAAAACATTGGGAATTTGATTGAGAAATTCTTGTTAAATTAATTTATTTATTTGTAGAATTGGACAAAAAGAAAGAACCGAGAGCTATGATTCAAAAATTGAAATTTTATATTGATATTGATAAATTAAAGTTGAAATTGTATCAAAATTGGAGGAAATCAAATTATGAGAAATTGGAAATATAATTATTGTTTGGAAGAAGTCGAGAGCCTTGAGAATTAGATTTAGGAATTCTTGACAAATAGTTGGACTCATGTAAATTAAACAATGGATTAAGTAAATGGACTTGAATTTAAAAGTCATTGGGCTAGAAAAAAATTGAAATGGGCTTTAAATAATAATTGGCATACAACAATTAGTAAATGGGCCAAATAAATGATAAGTGGACTATCAAAATAAAGCCTAAATAATTATACATTGAATAAAAATATTTGTGAAAGCAAAATATTAAATATGTGATAATAAGAATTCGTTATAAAGTGAATAGTTGAAATTAATGCAAGAAATGAAAAGTGAAAGTGAAAATAGAAATTGAATAGAAATATGAAATAATAAGCATTTGAATTGAATGAATAAATTGAAAATAAAGTTATTGATTTTAATATATTTATTTAAGGTGATCGTGCCCCAAGTTCCTGTCGGGGAAAAGACAAGGTGCAAGAATAAGACGAGCACGTGATTACGACACATTTTGAATTACGAGGTAGTATACTCTACGTTAGGCCTTTATTTCTTGAATTAAATTCATGCTATTGCATAAAATAAAAATTGTGATATTATGGATTATTATGTGACGAGGTGTTATATCCTGATTGGATGTGAATATTATATGATTATATGTTACATCCTGATTGGATTTGAATATTCCGTTGAGTGTGAAATTGAAACTTGGATATGACTTTATTGAATATTGGGACGTGATTCGTCCATATTTGAAAAGCATGATATCTGTGTTAATGCCCCGTGCTTGAGTGCATT
>JAYDZE010556313.1:0-49374 GCA_034509125.1 Monilaria moniliformis | reverse complement strand
TGATTTGTATAATAAATTATATGAAAAGCAAAACAATGTGACAAAATAATAATCTTCTCATAAATTTGGGAAATAAGATTTTTACAAATACAAAGCAGCTCAAAAGCTTGCTTTTTAGTATACACCCTAACACTGATATGCCTCAATCAGAGTCATGTAAAGAAAGTTATGACAGTTTTTCTACAAAAACTATCGAAGGCACCCACGATCGTGAGCACCATTTTGGCGCCCTATTTTTTGCTTACAAGCCCTTTAATACGATTTGTTTCTCTTTGAAAGTGCTTCGCATGGACATTTTATGCACCTCAATCACAATTTGTAGAGAAAATTATTATAGTTCTACGAAAACTTTAGGAAGCACCCACGATCGTGAACCACTATCGTGGGTCACAATGGTAAGCGCCACTTCGGTGCCCTATTTGAGCCATCAAGCGATCTATTTTTCTTATGAGACTTCTAAAATGATCTGTTCATCTTCAAAAAAGCTTCATGTTGAGTTCTGTGAGAAATTTATGACAGTTTTCCGAAAACTGTTATATGAGTCACGATGGCCACAATGACACCCATGATGGTTTGTTTCAGCTTTCAAACAGTCTATTTTATTTATGAGGCCCCTAATACAATGTGTTAATTTTCGAAAAAGCTTTGCATGGACATCTTATAAGCGTCAACCAGAGTTCGATAGAGAAAGTTATAATTTTGGATATATTTTATGAATACTATAGTTGTTTATATAACATTACTAAACAAATAAAATATTCACAAATCAATTTGTACAATCATATGAAATTTTCACCACTCGATCTTACACAAATGATAATATGGACTCTTATATTGAAAATCTTAACAATACACACCACTTTTAGTGAAATCGTGTATAATTTTTAAATAATAGATTATAATATAGATCATGTCTAATAAGTTATTCAAAGATTATACGCGATTTAACTAGAAGTGGTGTGTATTGTTAAAGATTTCTAATATAGGAGTATATATTATCATTTGTGTAACTTTGGGCCTATCGTGGGGAAAATCACTCTGTGATTGTACAAATTGGTTTGTGAAGATTTTGTTTCTTTAGTAATTCTTCGTAAATCATTGTAGTATTCGTAAAATATATCCAATATTACAAATGACTACATAAAATTCACAAAATCATAATTTGGTCTTAAGGCCACGATGGTTACCTCAGACACTTTTCGTAAAACTAGCATAACTTTATCTATCGAACTCCTATTGAGGCATATAAGATGTCCACATGAAACACTTTTGAAAACAAAAAGATCGTAATGGAGGGCCTAGACTCAAAGGAGATCATTTGAAGTCTCAAATAGACCATCGTGACTGTCATCGTGGTTCATTGTCGTGGTTCCCACGATGGCCACGGATGACACGCACGATTGTCTATTTGAGTCCTCAAATGATCTCTTTTACTTATATTGCGTTGAATACGATATGTTCATATTTGTAAGAGATTCACGTGGACATCTTACGTAGCTCAATCGGACTTTTGTAGAGATGATTATGACAGTTCTACAAAAAGAGTCAGATGAGCCATGATGGCCACGATGACACCCAAGATGGTTTGTTTGATCCCTCAAACGATCTCTTTTATTTATGAGGTCTCTAATACGATCTACTTGTCTTTGAAAGAGCTTCACATAGACATCTTATATGCTTCAATGGGAGTTCGACAGAGAAAGTTATGATAGTTCTACGAAAAGTGCAACATGCAACCATAAGCAAAAAAGATAGTTTGATAGGTCAAATAGGGCGCCTAAGTGGTGCTTAGGGTCGTGACCCATGATAGTGGCTCACGATCGTGGGTGCCTCCAACAATTTTCATATGACTGTCATAACTTTCTCCTCAAAACTGCAATTTATGCGTATAAGATATCCATGTGAAGATTTTTTGAAGGTGAACAAACCGTATTAGAGAGTGCATAATAGAATGAGATCTCAAATAGGGCACCGAAAGTGGTGCTGATGATCGTGACCCATGATAGTGGTTCACAATCGTGGGTGCCTCCGATAGTTTTTATTGAAATGTCACAACTTTCTCTAAGAAACTCTGATTAAGGCATATAAGATGTTCACGCGAAGGACTTTTAAAGATGAACAAATCTTATTAGAGGCCTCATAATAAATAAATAAATAAATAAGTTGTTTGTAGGCTCAAGTAGGGCGGTGAAGTGGTACGCACGATTGTAGCCCACGATAGCAAGCACAATCGTGTCCCACGATGGCACGTAAGATTGTCTCCTACGATGGCACTCAAGACCATGGCTCATGATGGCACCCATGACCATGGCCCACGATTGCACTCACGAATGTGACCCATGATCGTGGCTAACGGTCGTAAGCCACTATCGTGGGTTTAAGGATATGACACTTTTCATAGAACTGCCATTAAGTTTTCTATGGAACTCCAATTGAGGTGTATAAAATGTATACGCGAAGCTCTTTTGAGTATGAACTATCGTATAAGGGGCTCGGGAAGGAAAAGAGATCGTTTGAGGGCTCAAATATGACTCCAAAATTATTCTGAAGAAAATTGGATCTGGTAGTTGATTTTTAAATTTTATTTTTCAAAAAATCATCTTAATATCGAGACTTTTTTGTTGTGATCTTTTAAAATTTTATGATGTGATTATTATTAGTTTGCTACCATAAGGTTTTGTAACTTTTTGTTTGTTAATGTGTATTATTAACGACATGAACAACTCTCTTACTATAGATTAAATTAAGTTGTTTGAAGTTTTATAACTATGAACAATCTCTGTTATGCAGAATTGAATGCTTCAAACCTTTTTTTTTTCGGTATTTTGTGGAGAAGAAGACCTAAAATAATTCAAATATACTAAAAAAAAGTATGTCAACATCAACAATTCACCCATATGGAGGGGTAACTTAGTCTTTTAAAGTCAAATAATATAGAAAACTTTTACTTTTATGTACGAGGATAAAAAATATCTTTTTTTTAATAATAATGGGATATTTTCATCGATTTTAACTAATAATTATGTTTGTGAATTATTCCAAATTTTCAAATAGATATGGTATGTGATTTTTTCTTTTTTAATTGGGAGAAGAATACAAGCTATGATTGAACCATTGACCTATGTGTTATTACAGAAATTTTTATCTCAAGCTTAAAATTATATATAGGGTCGCACTTCTGTGACATGTTCAAATGGTGTGACCTTTTCTTTTTATTATTATTTTGATTAATTAATTAAATTAATTAAGTGTAAATTCCACTAGTATTTATATAGGTATGAGTTTATTATACTTAATTTTTTAATTGTGATCTAGTTACTCGTTCAATATAATTTGCAGACTATTTTGAATGTGTGTACACGTAAAATATAGCAGAAATTAAATTTAATAACTAGAGTTAGACTTCTACCTCTTAATGCATTTTAATCTATATGTGTTATGAACACGTTCTTTTTGTTGTTATTATGTTTATAATTATTATTTTTGTAGTGATTTTCGATATCTCTTGGCGAATCGCGTTGAGTCTGAAAAGTTTGAACAAAAAAGTAAATAGATAAAGAAATTGGGAAAATAAAAAAGAAAAAGTGAAAAATCTCGTAATTTACCTATGAACTTCATTTTCGAAAAATTATATACAAAATCCGAAAGAGAATTAGGTCAAAATTATAATTAAAAAGACAAAATTGTCATTTTACTATAAAAGTGATTAAATTAATATGTTTTTATTTCGCAGTTAGAATTAACTTTTACTTAAGCAATGTAATTATTCAGAATCAAAGATATTGACACTTTATTAATAATATGTGATTAGTATCAAACTTATATATCTCTCTCCAAATTTCTTTTCTCAAAAAAATAGTTTGATATTTGATCTTTTCGTTTTGTTACAATTTTCATTATTTTCAATAAAATTTACATATTTTTATTACTGTTATCTTCCCTCATATAATATTAATAGCATGGCAACCAGTTTTCTCAAATTGAAAAATCTGAATCAATTAATTTCCTTCGTTAATTTCGAAATGAATACAAGTCCAATATGCATGATTAATGTGTATTGGCATCTAGATGCATGATATTTTATCATTCTGTTAATTTCTATAGAAATATGCTTATGAAAAATGAAATGGTATATCGTCAAAAGAAGAATAACTGATGATGTATTCTATAAAGCATGAATTTTCTTTTAATGATCTAATAACGTGTTATATATAGAATCTGATACATCAATATTAATACACAAACTTGAAGTATTTTATAAGTTTACATAGTGACATAATTCTGTGTTTACGAGATCAAGTGCTGCAGAGGCGACAACATGCCGCCTTGGTCGCCATTATTGAAAAGAAATTAGGAATTTAAATTATGTCATTTTTAGTTTTTAGTTAATGTAATCGTAGGAATTTAAATTATGTCATTTTTAATTTTTAGTTAATGTAATCGTAGGAATTTAAATCATGTCATTTTTAATTTTTAATTTAGGTAATTTAGGAATTTAAATTAAGTAATTTTAATTGTCTAATTTTTGAATTTGTAGTCATTTAATCTGATTTTACAAACACCTAAATTTAGATAAATATATGAAATTGAATAATAATATAAATTCATGAAATGATAAAAATTGGGTTGTGGCTGATCTGGGGCTGAATTGTTTGGGACTGGAATAATAGTGTTGTGGCTGAAAAATAAAATATTGACGTGACAGCTGAAAATTGAATTGTGACTGAATTTTTTGGAACTGAATTAAATACGGGTGTCTTAAAAAATCAATTAATATAATGTTTAGGGTTGGTTATACTTTATGGTCTGATTCAGGACCTGAATATTACAAATGGTCCAAATTTCGAGGAATCAATGTTTCACCAGATCTCCAAAAAGCCAACGGGGCAAATTTGGTACTGGAATTCTATTTTTATTTTCGCAATCCCATGTACCATTTGATCGTTTTGTAATGGTTTCATAACTACAGATTCAATTTTACATAATGGAATAAAATAACAAATCAATTTCATTATTTTCAAGAGCAGTTACTTTTCTTGCATAGAAATCTATTGACAATCGAAAATCTACTGAAAAACATATTAACTTGTATTGAAATATAATTTACACACAGATATTTAGGCATATGATATAGTCGGTCAAGAGAAATAGATAGAAGAATGATTGTATGTATAGCCATAGGCGTAGCTGTTTGTGAGGCAGGACAGGACCACTTCCCCTTTTACTCCACAAAAGATAAATTAAAGCTGCATTGTATGGATTCAAATACACACACCTCCCACCTTCTTTTCATGCGCGTGTTTCTACCACAACTTTGGACATCACCCCATCACCAAGAATCTCTTATTAAAACAAAATAAGAGAATAAGTATTTCCCAAATTTTGTAAATTTACTTTCTCCAATTATATTTTTGAGATTTTACTTGGCAATATTATTTTTTGTAAATAAAGATATAGTTACCTTTATATTCAGGGAGAGAGCTATCATTTTAGAAGTGGGTGAAATTACATTTCCACGTGGACGAATTACATTTTGTATGTAAGAATTAAGAAAAGTACAAAATGTCAACCTAAATATAGTAACTAAATAAATAAAAATGCCAGCCGATCATCAGGTCATGCACGGGCTTGGCTCCGTCACCACTGGTTTTGCAGAACTTTTTGAAGCGTTTAGAAGAAGCCAAAACTCTACTGAAATAATTCTTTCTTAAAGAATTTTATTGTATGTTAGAGAATATTTGTATATAATTTCAGAATGATTTCATGAAGTTTGGCAGAGAAATGACATTGCTGTAAATATTGTCACATTTTAGTTTGGACTCAGAAAAAATATTGGTAGGGGCTGAAATCCTCCAATTTCCAACTTTTGGGTCTTCAAAGTATCAACTATGTAAGAACTAAAGACAATTTTCGAAAATTTCCACAAATATTTTTATAAAAAAAAAAAAAGAAGGCTTTTGTTTTGGTAGGGGCTCAAGCCCCTATTCAGTGTGTGTCCATCCATGTCCGTCAAAGTGGCAGAGCCATAGGGGTCTCACCCAACAAAAGTTTTTTAAAACCTTATTTTAAAATCGTGAAATTATCGGGTAATTTTATGTGAATTAATAATTTAATAATCCCTACCGATCAAAGATTAAACCTAATACTCAAAATTTATAAAAGTAACTCCCACAAAAGTCCCTACTTTTATGTAAATCAATTGATGAACATATTGACTAATGGAACGAATTAAAGTTGATGCAAGTGGAAATGGATTTAATATTTACCCAAAGGAAAAAGGTGTAAGGCTCCAACTTATAGTGCAAATGAAGAATGTGAAGACAAAATGAAAAGTGCAAATAAATATGCAGGACATCAATTTTTATTATGTAAAACTGCATGTGGACATACCCAATCGAAAAACTGGAGAAAGTTTATTTTGGCTTTTTCGGTAAATTAATCTATATTATTTTTATAAATATATATTTATATATGAGCAAAACATAGTACCCTCATGGGACAAACAGGAATAGAAGAAGATAAAAAATCAGGGTAACAAATACATATAGGACTTGGTTAGCAATCAATATACATGTGGACTACGATTCATACTTTTGAATGACATTTCTTTGAGATTAACATGATCATTTACTTGCATTTTCACCCACAAATTTAATTTCATATAACATAAATTTGTGATTTACGCAAACGAAACTAAACTTTCTAAAAAACTTGAAAATGGAAAATGGGAAATTGATTGGTCAAACTACTTGATTAGCTCAACTCGGTTTAAAAAAATAGATATGAATTAGAAGTTTCGAATACATGATTAGTCATGCTCATGGTCCACCAAATTTAATTAAACTTATATATAAAAACTATTATATATCACAACTTGATTAAATAAACCCTAAAATTTCATCTATTGACATAGACAAATAAACACCCAAAGTAAGTCAATATTTTGTCCCATCCTGACTAATAGTTCGTTTTGGGCATTGGAAAATTTTATGGAAAATGGGAAAGAGAAGGATGCCGGTCCCATTTAGATGAGTAGAGGCCTTTAATAGCTAGGGACTTTATTTAATTACAATTAGTTGGAAAACTTGGACCATCTTATCTCATCATCTCTCATATCCTACTTTTGATTGGAACATATTATTATCCGATGATATTTTTTTGGTGTAGAATCTCCATGATTTGGTATTACATACTGAGTTTTAATTATATGTTTTATCGTTCAAATTTTGCGGTGAATTTTCAATTAATCTATGTACTTTCACCTCCCTTTTGTAATTTCAATATGATTTTTGAAACGCAGACTAAAATAAAGTTCATATCTTTTAATTTGTTACAATTTAATGCTTCCAAGTTTTGTTGGACACTTGCGAATTGATATATCGAACATAATACTAACTAAATGGAAATTACTGAAGTTAAGTAACTGTATTTCAGAGATGCCGGCCTTAATCATGCATGCCACACCCACTTTTTCGATAGCAAAAATTTAGGAATGCTAATTATAATTAATTCAAAGATTGTGACATTATTAAAATTGTAATATTAGTGAAAATTTTATAACAATCGAAAATTACTCCTAAAACTTTAATATCTAACTTTTGGGTCAGCGACATTGTACATTAAAATATTTAGAGTTTGCGTGTTTAAACTTGGCTTAATTTATGAGATTTTTATATTAGTATACACATCCGTACTTGCATTATCGAAAACACGAATGATGAAATGTAATGAGAGTATCCACGACGGCGGCCGAATCTTACCATTTCCCTTACACTAGCCGAGTCTTAACTTTTCCTGCAACGGCCTCGCCTTAACTTTCTCTTACACTATTCATCTCTTTTTTTCTTAATTATTTAATAATTTTAATTTGATTTTCGTTAAAATGAATTTAATAATATTACATTAAAAAATTGATGGTGTTAGGTTTTGAATTCAAGACCTATTGATTTCATAAGAGTCTTTTACCAATAAAACCAACCATCCATCTTGTAATAAAGGCAAAATTGACACACAGTCGCGCGCCCGGCAGCTTGAAGCCCTGCAACGGCGGGCGGCCAAGGGCAACGACGGGCTCAAGCTTTGAGCCGCCGTTAATAATGCTCTCAACTATTAAAAATTTGTCACGATATATACTTGTATTATGATCAAAATCAAGTCATTTGTAACAGCACCTCATCTAATTAAGGACGTATAATAGAAACTATTTAATATATGCCGTAATAATAAAGTATGAGGGTGTAGGGTTTGGTATTGTAGTGAGATTTGATTTGCTTTTAGCATCCCCATGAACAAAAACACAGTAAGTTGAACTCTCAGAAAAAGCCTGCTACAACTATTTATAGTTGGACTTCACTTTTTGGGATCTGTGATTGCACCCCCATCTCTCTCTCTCTCTATATATATATATATATATCACCTGTATATTTGTGATTTTATTTATATATAATCCATTTCATTTGTGATGATAATCCATTTCTTTCATGAGTTGTTTCTTCAATTTCGTTTAATTCTTACTAGTTAGTTAGTTTGTGTCGGTTCTATTATTTGTTGTTATACAGTATATATCATTCTTGATTTCAATTCTATTTTACGTTTTTATTTATTAATATCTTACACTTCATGATATATTCATTACCTCATTATCATCACTTTAATCCTAAAAAATCCTTTCAACCTTAATCAAAATCAGTTGACTTTTACAAAGATTTCAATTATTGATCATTTCAACCGTGAACATACCCAAAAGAACTTAATAAAAGGTAGAGTGATTGCTTGCTCATACCTCGCTCACAATATACATAGTTACTTCCATAATTTTTAATAAGGAATATTGGTCACTAATATCATGAATTATGATCAAATTTCAAATTTTTTATAAACTTAAAACTTGTCGTAAAAGTCATGAAATTTGGTCATGTTTGGGGTTTCCCACAATTAACAATTCTTGCAAAATCGATCCCTACCTGGCTTTTCAGATAGTCTAGGTGTCCTAAGTACTCCTTATGTGGACGTTATTTAGCATAAATGGCATGACCTGGACAAAAATAAAAATAAAAACAAAATTAAAAGATAATAACAAAATTAAAAGGCAAAAAAAAAAGAGAGACATGTATCTCTCTCTCTCTCTCTCTCTATCTCTATCTCTATCTCATGTGTCCTCTCTTCTTCTTCTCGCCTCGACTGCGGCCCGATTAAGATATGCGGAGAATGCTGGAGTTTTGTTCTAGCAAGGAAGACCATGCCGCGACGGGCGCTCGAAACCCTCGTCAACTGCGGCATTTGGCACGAACAGGAAGACCATGTCGTGAAGGCAAGGCGGTCGCCGAAGTGTGCTATGGCGAAAATGAATGAGATCGAAAAGAGGAGGACGAGCAATGTGTTTTCGTCTTTCATTCGGATTGGCGGAGGACGCGGCCGATCTCGAAGCCCTTTTAGCTAGTGATGGTGAGGATTTTTGTTGTGATGAATTGGAGATAGATTAGTATCAATTATGGAAAATTTAGTTTAATTTGAATTTGGATTTGTGTTTCTTCATTGCGAATTTTAGAATTTGGATTTGGTTCGATTGTTGGACGATGGCGAAGGGAGAGGGAGTTGGAGGAGGCCGACGATGGACATGGAATTAGGGGAGGGAGTTGGAGAGATGAGAGTGGCGGCGGCGGACAGGGAGTTGGGGGAGGCTGACGGTGAATATGGAGTTGGGAGAGGGACTGGGGGGAGATGAGAGAGAATGAATTATAAAAATGAAAAAATTAAAATAAAAAATTTATAATTTTTAAATTGATGAGGTGGATAGTAAATATTTCGACTTGCCAAAATGACGTTGTTTCGGGCCACTTAAATTATTTGACAAGCAGCGTAGGAATCGACTTTGGTGGAATCAATAATTGTGGAAAATTTTAAACACGATGAAAGTTTATGATCTTTAAGATCAAGTTTGAAAAAAATCTTATATTGGATGACAAGTCAAATGGTATTATTTGATAAAAGAAATGGTAAAGAAATGGAAGATTTGATTTGGTTAATACTGGGTGACAAGTCAAATGAAGTTTGACATTAGGACGAAAACCCCACAAGGCAACATATAGCATGTGGCGGCTTGTAGGTTTTGTGCTAGGCAAAGGACCATGATCTTCATCTTCTGACAACATCTGTACTATTTCATCTTCATTTAATTATTGCCATCGTAAATATTCCTAATATTATACTTCCAACTATATTCTTTTAAATATATCTTTTAACTAGTGGCTTCGTCTCATATAATTGGCGGTTGGAGTACTGGAGGGTATGATGTGATGCCCATATATATCTTCGTATTTTTCTAATGCTACTAATATACTATTACATCATATTCAATATTAATTTCATATATATATGTATAATCTTTTACGAAGTAAATTAATCAACATATATTAATTTAATATCAATGAATCCCCATCTATAAGTTGGAACTGTGACTTGCCACAGTGCACAGTGGGTTGACACCCACTATGGGTTTTGGAGAGTAGAGAGAAAAGAGGAAATGAAATGATGGGTGTGGGTTCCTAATCTGCTTTCTAGAGAGAGAGAGGGGTGTTTTTGTTGCTAGGTTAATTAGGCTTTTGATGGAATAAGGTTTGTTGTTGGGTTTATTAGGAGTGTGAAAATCAAATTAAATTTTCTATATATCTATACTGCTTTACAGTTCTAGGCTTCTACACCAACCATTTCTCCATATATGGTTTACCCTAATCACTACATTCCTCTTATTACATACCCTCTCTCTCTCTCACTCACACACGCACACGCGTATTGTACGTGCAAATAATACACAATAAATATTCAATACATGAGCTGAAAAAGGTAATTGCTTTTTCGTGGATCTTGAACCTAGTCTAGAGCCTGAAGCAACATAATATTCACAGATACTGCTGCATAGCAAGAACTCTCTCTCTCTCTCCCTCTCTCCCTCTCCCCCTCCCTCTCTCTCTCTCCCTCTCTCTCTCTATGGATAGTGAAGAGAAGTCAGGAGGAGCGATCATGGCCGCATCTTCTGGATACTGCTATTCCGACGTCTCTTCAACAGAAAACCCCCAAATCTACAACCTGACTGCAGCCATGGAGATTATTGGGTTTCCGTCCAAGAATCTGATGCAAAGCCACCAATCTATCAACGATTTCACTAATCACCAAACCTTAATGGTTTCGCCAGATTCATGGAATAACCACCACCACCACCAGCAAAACAGATTGATTCTCGACGATCCATATGGAAACCAGAGGCAGACGACGACGACTCAAGGTCAAGGATCGCTTTCTCTCTCGCTCACTTCTTCCAATCCTTCCACAGCCAATCTGCAGCCATTCGAGATTCGACAAAACGACGTCGGCCAGTCGAGTAATTCGATGTATCGGCAGATGATGCAGCAGCAGTTTCAGATTCGGAGCTCCAAGTATCTGGAGCCGGCCAAAGAGCTCCTCAACCAGCTCTGCAATCTCGGCACCGCCACGGAGAAGATGAAGGGCAAAAAAAGCGGCGGTGGTGGTGTTGAAGACAACGCCGCTGCGAGAGCGCCTTTCGCCGTCGACCTCCTTGAGCTGCAGAGGAGAAAGGCGAAGTTGCTCCAAATGCTACAAGAGGTATATTGTTACATAAAATGATTGGACGGTGAACCAATCGCCTTTAAATCGGAACTAACTTTGTGACTCTTCCATTAATGCTCACATGTCTTCATTTTTAATTTAATTTTTCTTACAGCTCGATAGAAGGTACAAGCACTACTGTGATCAGATGCAGGCGGTGGTGTCGTCGTTCGAGGCGGTGGCCGGAGAGGGCGCGGCGGCGGTGTACTCCGGCATGGCCTCGCGGGCGATGTCGCGGCACTTCAGATGCCTCAAGGATGGGATTTTAGGTCAAATTAAGGCGGCGAACAAGGCGATGGGGGAGAGAGACGCTGTGATTCCCGGCGCGAGCAAAGGCGAGACGCCGAGGCTGAGGATTCTCGATCAGAAACTGAGGCAGCAGAGGGCGTTCCAGCAGATGGGGATGGTGGAGAATCACCCGTGGCGGCCGCAGCGCGGCCTGCCAGAGAAGTCCGTCGCCGTTCTCCGCGCTTGGCTCTTTGAGCACTTCCTCCATCCGTAAATCTCGTTTTTACTCAATTTCTCTCTCTCTCTTCATCCGATCACTGCGTATTAATTTGATTATTGTCTTAATCAATAATTATTTAGTTTGTTAATTGAGTTCCGTTACAGTTGTATCACGCAGTTGGTTTCTTGTTTTGTTATTGTGGGTCTCTAGCTTCTTGGCATCGCTTGGTTTGATATTTTTTGTGTTGATTTGATCCTGTTGCAACCTCCATAGGACCCATCTTTCTCCCTCTCTCTCTCTCTCATCCACGTAAATATAAAATTGAAAAAGTATTGATGAATATGCATAAACTGGAATTTGGTGCAGGTATCCAAGTGAAGTGGATAAACGCATTTTAGCCCGACAAACAGGTCTCTCGAGAAGCCAGGCATGTCTCTTTCTTCCCACCATAATTCTAAATTAATATAAATAATTGTGAAGAAGTCATGTGTTATGCAGGTATCAAATTGGTTCATCAACGCGCGGGTGCGGCTGTGGAAGCCCATGGTGGAGGAAATGTACCTGGAAGACCAGAAGGAAGGCGAAGAAAGCAGGCAGCACGAAGACCGGAAGCCGGCGCAGGATCAGCTGATGGTGACAACGGATTCCGAGTGCCTCTCCTCCATAATCAACACTCCATCATCAAGAAACCATCTCAGCAGAGGCGGGGACGAAATGCAATTCGACTTCTCATCATACGCGCCGCCTCCTCCTCATAACGGCGGGGGTGGGGTGTCTTTGACATTGGGTTTGCAGCAGCACGGCGGTGGCGGGGTGACGTTGGCGCTGACGCCCCCGTCGCAGGGGACGCTGTTCTACGGTAGAGATGATGAGATGGAGGATTGCGAGAGAGTTGATCACTATTCGATGTTCGATGGCGAAAGCCAGAATTTGCAGTATAGAAATTTGATGGGTGCTCAGCTGCTTCATGATTTGGCTGGATAGTCGAGCGTGCCAAGAAAAGAAAAGGAAAAGGGAATTTTAATTGGATTAAATATGTGGTGAAGTTGGAATATATTTGGCTGTGGTTTTGGACATATACCATCAATCAAACCCTGGAAATTGCTGTTTATTGATACTATATATATCCATATCATCACTAATAACATGAAATATACATGAGATCAAAATTTACTAAAAATTAGGTCAAATTTGAGTCTTCTCTAAACTGGGAGAATAATTTTATACTTCTCTCTAAAATATAAATAAACACATAAATTTCAATATAACATGCGCCGTGCATGCATGCATGCAGTTATTACTTTGATGAATAAAATTAAAGCAAATTCGGATTGCATGCAGTGAAGTCTTTAAGAGAGCACCCACATTATAACAATACAAGTTGAAACTTTTAATTTTCTTGTTATTCAAACTTATATTCTTGCTGAAAATTCAGGAGAAAAGAAGAAAAAAAAAAAAAAGGAAAAAAGAAGAAAAAGAAAACGTTGTCTCTAGGAACCTTTCAAAATTTGTACATGACATAGGTACTGCATATTGTGTAATATTTCTTAACATGATATTTAATAGCAAAGCATGCTAAATATATATATGACAAAATTAACATTTATATAACAAATTTGACATTTATTTGATCAAGTAAAATATGAATCCTATATGTATATATATAATATTTAATTTCACGATTACGACTCCATTTATGTGGATATCAACTTGACAAAAGTAAAGCAATAAACGTGACTTTAAATTAGATGTATTTGTCCAACACTATTAAATCTATATATAGAATCTTAAAGTTGCCCATCTTTGTAAACTTGGACTTTTTTCTTCTCTATTAACTAACGATAATACTTGGTTGACAGTTAAAATTCATAAATCTCGAATAATTTATCATTTAAAGCAATTTATCGATTTTTAATATATTCCTTTAATTATTTCTCTCAAACTCTTTGACAATTCAAGGCATGAGGTGGTGATCAAAATCAAATTTAATAATTTTATATAAGCACGCAATGACTATCTATTTTTTCTTTGTCTTCTCATAAAATCAATTAAATCGAATTCCGTTAATCCTTCAATTCGAGATTATGACTTCACATCGACAAGTTGCAAAAAGACACCAATATTCATACGTTGATGAATTTGTGGTCCTTCAATTCATTTCCTCACAACTAAAAGGATTTTTGTTCACTCCCCAAAGAATTGTTTGCTTTTTTTTTCTTCTTACCTTTCAATTGTCACAAAGGGATATTTTATATGCCACCACTTCCTCAAACTAGATTGTCATGAGACTTCAGTTTTGACCGTTGCGTGAGTACAAATCATGAGAAAACTTATAAATTGTAATTATTAGATATAATTTTCATTTAAATCTCAAAATTCTGTCCTTGTTATAAATTAAATCTAATCTTGAAATGTTTCAATAATATTCCAATCTCGTAATTTCGTGCAAATTTGTTTGTTTGTTTTTTTTTTTTTTCATGAGTTTGGAGTTAATAGTAAGACATTAATACAATGTCAGTGAAACTAAAAGCTAAATGGGGACTCTGTTGGAATTTCATCATTGGACAACTTGAACTCTTTTGTATCAACTCCTAACTTAATTACTTAGTTGTCAGGTGTCTGATGACAAAATTGATCACAATAAGGGAAGACAACCCAAACTATGAGCTTCAAATACCCTCAATCAATTTTGAATTTCGACTTTGGATGAAGGTCTAAATTTCAATTTCAAAATTCATGCAAAAAATAAAAATAGAACTACCGAATTTACAACAAGTCTTAAATTTGAGATTTAAAAATTACCTATAACTAATATGAAGCTTTGCTATAATTGATTTTAGCAAGAAGTTCACCTAGAGAGGTAAGTGTGTGCATATGACCGTGGATGCATGTAACCGAGTAACTTTAAGAAAACATAATAAAATTATGTACATCCGGCCAAAACCTGATCAAAGTAGTAAATATAATATAAATACGTACTTTTATTTCCTTCGGACTTGTATATTTGTACTACTTTTAACGTATTGCTACTGGAAACTCATATGCTTAGCATTTAATTTATTTTTATTTTATTTTTTCGTCATAAATTCATCACTAGCTAGTTAACATTTAGGTCGAATTTTCTAATTTTGGTAGTTGGACATGCATAAACAACTTCTATAAATGGGCCCAAGACCCATGGTGGTGGCACGGACTTAAGTCCACTTACAACATGCGTACACCAGCTTTTGTAGCTCTACTAATTTAATGTTCAACGAAACCTATTATAGACTCTCTAATATCTATGTTATGTGATTATATTTGAATTTATTTTGGAGGATAAATTAAAAGGAAATCTGCAATATCTTAAGTGTTATGTGGTATCTGTACAATCGTTATACAACGCAATTCAAAAGCAAAATAGGAACAACACAATAATGCAACAAACAGAATCAAAACAAGATGACACCAAGATTTTTAGGTGGAAACCCAAATCGGGAGAAAACCACGGGCACACGAAAGCAACCAAATAGATGCACTAAACTTGGAGGAGATTACAACAAGGAAAGACTAACTATCTTCTTCTCTCTTCATCTACATACTAGCAAGGTATTTATAGATGGATACACAAAAGGAATACAAAAGGTGAGATACATAATGAAATCATAAATGGATAGTTAGTGGCTAGATAGTCTAAGAGACAAATGGAAACCAAAGGACTTGACGTTACAAACTAACTCCACAAAAAATCCTCCAAATGTCAAGAATGAGGATCACATAAATATAACATTAAGATTAAACTGTAAAAGGCACTTCGACTTCTGGAAGAAATAAGAAATTAATCTGTCAAAGGCACTTCGACTTCTGTAAGAAATAAGAAAAAAAAAATGAACGGAAGAAATGGGACGATTGTATATCTTTCTCAATTACTCATTTTATGATAGGGGTATTGGCATACACAAATTTTCGCGAAGTTTGAAAATTGTGAATAAATACACGAACTTAGATATAGTAATAAATAAATTGAGGGATAATTGCCATTTAAATCATAACTTTTCGTTGACTTCTTGTCAATCCCATAACTTTTGAAACAAGAACATAAAATCATAACTTTTGATATTTTCTCAATTATCTCACAGATCAAAATTTCGGTGAAATTGATGGTGACGTATCGGCCGGAATTCAACAAAATTCTTTGATTTAAATGACAATTATCTCAATGAAATCGTTTTGAAGAACGAATGTTTTGTCCACGTCGGAAATTCCGGCACACACGTCATCACCAATTTCACTGGAATTTTGATATGTGGGATAATTGAGAAAATGTCAAAAGTTGTAATTTTATGTTCCAGTTTCAAAAGTTATGGGATTGATCAGAAGTCAACGAAAAGTTATGATTTATATGACCATTATCCCTTTATTTTACTCATATTTCATTATAAAAACTGTTATAAAAGTAGAATTCGCATTTCACTAACTTCTTTCACTCAAAACACATTCAACCTCAACTTAAAATCCATGCCGAAAAAAGTGGGACTTATATTCGAGAACGGAGAGGGTCATATTCTAGGGTATTGTTGAATTAAAAAAAAAAAGTCATTATACGTGTGACAGTTAATGCATTTTATAGTTTAATAACCTAGCCTCTCCCGCCAAATCTACATTTGGGGTTTAGGGTCATATTCCTTTTATTCAATTTTAATTGAGAATTGATAAATCTTAATTAAGAATTAATATATTAGAATTAAATTTAGTTAGGAAGGATTCCCTGCACATCTGATCGTAAGCAAATTTTGGCTTCGGGCAAAATAGGAATCTATGTATATTTGCTCATTCAAGTACAATCAAATTACAGAGGAAAAAAAAAAAACATAACACACGTGCGTGGTCCTGGCGTGTCATGTTGTATCGTTAGCGCTGGGTCCGCACCCGGCGATCCGAGACATGCAGTCAATCAACCACATCATCGCTGAAAATCTTGAACTCTTTGGCATCAAGAACCAGCTTCCTCACGGAGGAGAAGGCGCCCAAGAGCCCGGCGGCCGTGAACACGACGATGATGCCGTTGTTGATCCAAAACGCCGGGGATGCCTTCGTGGGCTTGTGTGTCATGTTGTAGAGGAGCATCGGCAGCACAAAGTCAAGAGGGATGAAGCCGATGGCCCCCACGACGGCGCTGATGTCTCCGAAGAAAGGCAGCATAGCCGCAAAGAATCCGCACATGATCACGTACAACGACCGGAGAATTATCCTCGGGATCAAGTTCCTGCTTGAGAAGATCCCCTGCCTCACATCGGCCGATTTCGCCTCCATCATCTCGTAGGCTACTTGAGAGTAAACCTAAATTGAGGCATTGCGATGGCGAAATCAAATCAGAAAAGGGATTAAAATAGGAACATGATGAATCCAAGCATGATCTTTACCAAGCCGATGGCGAAGAGCTGAAGCAGGACGCAGACGATTGCAAGCCCCAGAACCCAAACGGGTGCCAACGCCGGTCCCTCATCTGGCATCAAGCTTTTGATAATGTTGGAATTAGACTTATTCCCAAACACCCAATATCCAGAAACTGCAGCAGAGTAGAAGGTGAAGAAAATTACAGTGTAACACATGATGAGGCCTTTCACCATCTTCCCGGTGGCGGGAGGCGCCAGCGTCGCCTGCAAAATACATCATGAGATTGTCTATCCATATCATAGAAATCATAAGCGGCTATTAGGGCTACCTGAATTTCGGGTAGTATGCCGTTCCCAAATATGGCAGCTATGATGGATATGGAAGTGAAAGCGCTGAATAGCTTAGACGATTCTGATGACTCCAACGAGTAGTCCTTTGGAGGCGCGTTTTCTGAAGTACCTGCATAACATAACATCGGAAACAGTGGGATCACGCAGCTATTCATTGATATATCGTGTGGAGGTAGTGAAGCAAGTTTACCGGCATTTATGCAAGCGCCCACTACGAGGAAAGTGTAGCCGAAGCTCAAGAAAAGGGAGCCGAGGTTAATATGCCTCAGAGAATGGAAGGTTGGAAACTGAGACAGGAGGATCATGACTGCTGTGACCATTGCTATGAAGTGATACAGTTTCAGCGATCCATCTGGAACGAGGTTCGAGTACATTATCTATAACCCCAACACAACAAACCTAGGTTAGAACAAATTAAACAACAAAACTGAGGAATGTAATGCTTCCAACAAGTCTACATAGCATATGTACTGCGTTGTTTGTCAGCAATGAGCGAGACCAGATTGTTCACGTCGTCTTGTGGACTAAAGAAGCGACTAGATACCTACATCAGTATACCTTGAGGCACTCCCCTGCGAGCAGAATGGCGCCTATGCTGATGCCCGTGTTGATCGCTGTCTGAATCAATATCACGAAGTAGAACATCCATCCTGATCCTGTTCGAAACAAAAGACGCACACAATCTGTCTGAATATCGATATTATCTTGCGTAAAAGTTGATGATTTTTGCCAACTAATCTCATCATGTAATGAAGCAGAACTCATGGTTTCATGAGTGGTAGCATGAGAAAAGCTTCAACTACAATAAAGTCCAGTTCTTTAAGGAATAAAGGTACTCAACTTTAGACAAGAAACTAGTTCAATGAGGCACACTAGCTAATCAATTTGCTTAGCATATAACTTTTGAGAGATCAAGTCTGGCAACAACATGGCAATATCAAGGTATAACAATTTATATATCAAATTAAGAGAAATGATGCTGTTTTTTGAATATTATTATCAAAATGTCCCATGTTAGGCTTCTTAATTTCACACTGCTTTTACTAAGCCAGAAGCAAAAAAGTTCACATCGAAATTCTAAAAGAAATTGTCGTGATATTCAGCAGCGATTATGCCTATGTACAATCCTGTTTTCATATTCAAGCACAAAAAAAAAAAAAAAAAAAAAAACTACAAACTTTCCACTTGTGACAGAGACAAAAAAATTCACTACTAGTCTTATTTATCATAAATAATATAGTACGTCAAATTCTTGGTGCATCAAATTATGGGTAGTTTCATGTAAATATACTATATCAATCTATTGATATTGTGATATATTACGGCAGAGCCAAACGTAGAAAAAAAAATCAATAGGAAACCAAATTCTTTTTAAATTGAGATTTGAGATTTTGAAAAGACAATTTTTTTACTGTATGATCTGATGATGGAGAGCTATTATACAAATAATTCAAAAAATAAAACATTAATATGACAATATTAAAAAAGAAAAAACTTTTATTTGGTGGGGGCTTAAGCCCTCCATTGTCTCAACCACCATTTGCGCAAAATGATAGATACAATTGTTACACGTCACAACTTTTTTTTGTCTATATTTTGTATTTTTCTCGATTTATATTAAATGTAATTTCGTCTATCCAAATATTTTTAAATACAAAAATATAATTTAAAATCCTGTCCAGAGAATTTCTCCAATAAAACTTAGGGTAACTTATGTTAACATAAGAGGTATGATTAACTAATTTATCAATTTTGTGGTTACATTAATCACTCATATCATACCAAAATAGTAAGTAGCGCACAAACCGATATAGGTCTGGTTACTCTAACACGAGCTGCACTTCTTATATCTCGAATGTCAGATAGATGAATAACTCTAATTTACTTATCATATAATGCTTTAATATATAAAAATGCACTTGGCAAATGCTCCATTGGTCAAACTCAAACATAATCATTTAATGCAATTATCCAATATAAAAAGATGCAAGTGGCGCAACATTCAAACACGACTACGAGGTGTGGGGTGATGAGGTGTCAGCATTTTCCTATTCATTCATTCAAAATCGGCGATGGGATGAAAAAACCTACCGAAAACATCGGCGGCGAGTTCCCGGAACCGGATGTGGCGGCGGCCGGCCTTCTCGCAGTGGTCGAGCACCAACGACATGAGGTAATACGAGTAGAAGGTCACAGCCCCCATCACCGTCAGGCATATGAACCCCGGGACCCACCCCAGCCCCCTGAAAGCGTACGGCAGCGTCAGTAGGGTGGGCCCCACGATCGCCGTCGTCAGATGAAATCCGGCGTGCCACCACTTCCCTATATGATTATTGATTTACACATGGAATAAATTTTATTTAGTATTTTTTTTAATTGCAACATTAAATTAGTATGTGCGGCAGAAAATGATCACCTTTTGACTGTAAGACGAAGGATGCGCCGGCGTCTTCTTCCCGGTTGATTTCTTGGAAGGGGCCATAGTTTCCAGCTGCTTCATCCATGGATTTCTGATTCTGTGCTATCATTCTCTCTCTCTCTCAAGAAAAGAGTATAGTTTGGATGAGAGAGAAAAGCTGGACTGCAAGGTATTAAATTGACAAGGCTTGACATTGGATGTATCAGAGAAGATCGATTTTTGCTTTTAATATTATATTTATCATACAGAATTTACACTAAAAAAAATTGGATTTTTTTTATGAATTAAGTATGTAAATAATATATTTATTACTCCCTCCATCCCAATTCAAATGACCCATTTGAATTTGGGTATGATATTTTAGAATTTTTTAATTAAGAAGTTTAAGTTCAAATGATCCATTTGAATTTGGGCGTGATATTTTAGAACCTTTTAATTAAGAAGTTTAAGTGGAGAGAGAAGGAGTTGGTGAATAAATTAATAAAGAAAGAGAAATGAGAATGAGAGATAAATGAGAATGAGATAAATTAAAGAAGATAGATAAAAAAATTATTATTTAATGCAATAAAGTGGGATTAGATATTCCTTATTATTTTCTAATTTTTTTCATATTAGCAAATGTGTTATCTGAATTATGACAAACCAAAAAGAAAACTGGATCATATGAATTGGTACGGAGTAAATATTTTTATAATATTTGGATCTGTGATGTCATGTGACATAAGACTCCTCTTTGTATATAGCAATGTTGTTATTACATGCACATCATTAATTGATGGAGATGCACATATAATAGAAAAGATTTTTATTTTATTTTTTACTTGAAATAGATATGAGTTTTGTATGGGCTACTTGTAGTGGTAGATATGTTGTCGTTTTCCTAATTTGTTTTCTTTATTTTGGTGAAGCATTCTAGTCAACTTGTTCTGTGTTTGTTATGTAGAAAGTAAGATATCAATCTGGAATCTAATATATATAAAATTCAGATAAATTATAGAGTAGTGATAAATATACATAAATTATATATATATAATTAGATTTTTAGATATTTTATATTTGAATTAGTTTCTAAATATTAATTTATTTAAAATAAATTAATATATTACATATTTATTTTTTTACAATAATTTATGAAAAAATAACTTTTTCATATTAGATATCTGCAGACTCGGGTAAAAAATTAACTTTTTCGTTTGATATCTAAATATTTATCTTTAAATTAATTTTATGGCTCTGTTTGGAGGATGTAGCAAACCAATTTTCAATCATATCTTTAAAAATATAATAAAGGCAATTTAGTATAAAAAAATAATTAATAATAAAATTAATTTAAATAAAATCGATTCAATTTAATTTAAAATTTTGGAGTATTATATATGTAAAATTATATATATTTATTTTAGTCTTCTTCTTCTTCTTCACAAAAATACCAGAATTTTTTTATAAAAAAAAAAGATTTGAAGCATTAAATTCCTACATAATAGAGATTGTTCATATTTATGAAGTTCAAACAACTTATTTAATTTCATGTAAGAGAGATTGTTAATATCGTTAAATATACATATCAACGAGCAAAAAAATTTCCATTTTCAAAATATTTATCTTATTTTGGTCCATAATTAGGAAAGAAGCCCATTACAAAGCAAAATATCAAAGATTTCAAATGGGGTCAAACCTTTGGAAATTAGTTTGGCAACATGCACATCTCAATGTCTTTTGTAGATCATTATACGTTTGATTCTACAAATTAACTATATTCTTAACTCTGTTCTTGTAATAGGATGGATTCTTATATTACAAGATACTAAATACAAATATATAGATATAATGGGAAAATTAAATTTAAAATGCATATTTTGAAAAAAGAAAATGATGAATTTATCCAGTGTTTGTCGGCCGCCATTGTTGACCATAGAAAATTGAATTATCCCCTTGGAAAATAACGCATTATCTCGTAGGGTGCATCACCTTCCGTCGGACAATAATGCATTATCCCATCAAGCAATTCAAAAGAGTGTGAGTACCTTGCACGGAGTAGTGATAAATATATATAAATTATATATATAAAATAGAATTTCTATTTTATATTTAAAATTATTTTATAAATATTAATTAATTTAAAATAAATTAATATATTATATATCTACTCTTTTGAAATAACTAAGAAAAAAATTAACTTCTTCTAATCTTTAAATTAAATTGAAAATTATGTGAATTTATTATATATGAATGGATAAAATTGGGCAACATTTTGCTCTATACGTTACTTTTATGGCTTTGTTTGAAAGATCTATCAAACCAATTTTTCAATCATATCTTTGAAAATATAATATGAACAATTTAGTAATATATATATATATATATATATATATATATATATATATATATAATTAGTAATAAAACCAGTGTAAATAACGATTCAATTAAAATTTAAGGATATTATGTATATACAATTTATGTACATTTATAAAGTGAAAATATAACTAAATCCAAACCCAAAAAAAAATCTAAATTCGAGGGGGAAAAAAAAGTTGAAATTATGAGGCCTTGATAAAGAAGATCTAGATATGAATTTCATTTCCAATTTTCATTTTAAAATTTCAAACTTATACGATTTATGACTCGAATTTTCGACAAACTCTAAGCTTATCAGCTTTAATTGATCGAAAAATTTAACGCAAACTATTAAGTAAACAACGTAAAGTACAAGCTATATTGTAATTTTTTCAAATTCAGGCTAAAATGTTATGAATTATAATTTAAAAACAACTCTAATTATTGCGGGAGAAAGAACAAAAGTTTTACACTGGTGGAAGAACTAGACATCCCACGGTCCTTGCTATAATATAATGCACCATTTTTTGTTAAGACATGGATCGAGAGGTTAAGATGGAAGACGTTGTATTTGAGCTCTAGAATCGGTTATTCTTCTCAGCAACCATATTTTTTTGAATTTCTCAACTGCTATTTTACATTCAGAAACAGAGCCCAATACATTTTAGGTACAAAATAACACAATCAATACCGTATAAATACATAGAATTCTTCTATTGATCACAAGAGCACGAAAAACTTACCGAACTGGTGTTCGTGCACGAACCCTAAAACGCGCACGAACCGGAAAACATGCTCGTTTCTCAACCACCAACGAGCATCTCCATCAGCAGATCATTCCAAGTATCAATCGGGCCAGGAAGGCACCAATGGAGGCAGTCGTTGATCACCTTTGTGTTCTTGTCTTTGGCGAATGGTTGGAAAAACCGATAGGGGCCCGGGTGTGCATCTGGCCGTAGCAATGAAAGAGGGTTCACGTCCAAGAGTTTAAGGTTCACCCCGTTTTCAGCAGCTTTAACCGACACCTTCTCAAACTCCTCTAGCTCCACGTCTCGGAGAATCCTGTTCAGCTCCTTGAGCTCAAACTCGCCGTGCCTTGCAGGTAGTTTTCTCTCACAAGTTCCGCCACTGAACCACTCCCCGTTCTCAAAGTGGTCGGGCGTGGAGGTCCGGAAGAAGATCATCCCCTTGTGTTTTGATGCAATGATGTAGCTGAACACGTTCCTGATGACTTTACGGTAGGCAAATTTGATCCCAACCTCTGTGATGTTCCTCTTCGGGCAGAAGTGGCAACCTAGTATCTTGTCGTTTTCGTAGTAGATGGCTCCTTTGACGAACCATTTGCCACTTGAGAGTATCATGTGATCCAAAGTGTTGAAGTGCTGAGTCCAATTCCTGTCGAGTTTGTCGAGATGGAGTTCTATTTCGGAAGAGGCAACGCCATCCATGTCTTCGAAAATGGCAGCTTGAGCGAGGAAGGGAGACCAGAGAACCGAAAGGGAGAAATTGTACGAGGGGAAGACCCATCTCCGGTTCTTGTAACCCTCGTCATGATAAACGTGGTCTGGCTTTTCAACCTGAAGAGAAAAATAGCCTAGTTTTAGTTGCTATCGGAAACATTCTTGACCAGTAGACTATTTTTGGGTCTAACATGTTCACACGTGCCCGAGTCAATCATGCTCAAGTACATCAATGTGAAAAAGAGATGAAATTGCATCTATGAATGTGTATCTCATTTACACGACGGCTTTTCTATGTTAACGTATGAGATTAGACCTCAAAAGCAAGCATGAAAAGTTACACCAAGCTACATTAGGTAAAATGGGAATGAGATCAACCCTAGACACTCTTCATGATCAATCAAAAAGAGTTGCAACGAAACGTAAGAATCTTCATCCATAAATTCTTCCTATCTCTCTTCGCTTTCAGAAGAATTATGAGAAGGCATCCTAAAACCAAACCACAATGCTACACTTAATCGGGGTTACACTAAACAATAAAAAATGCATATCCAAATCCAAAATCAAGAAGTTAAATATTTAAAGAGAACAAAGAAAAAATATGGATCATAGTCAACCAGATGGTGGAGATAGTCCTGAGGTTGCGTAGAACATGAATAAAAAAAATTCCATGAAAATGGGGACAGACCAGACAACATTAAAGAGATGCCTAATATGGAAACTTTCTACCCACATTGATTGCATGCATTAGATTAAAAAACCAACTAATCCAGCGCCTAACGAGCTATATCATGATATTATACTCATTAATCACCATGTGCTTATAAATTCTCCAACCACAAAGCATGAAACACAAGATTGAAACTATAAGTCAATGAACTCAATGTTGAACCAACTTAAATCAAGATTTTACCACTGAGAGCATACAGAGCAGCGACTGAACGTGGTTCCTCGATATAGAATCGCCTATCAACGCCCAGCTTTTGTTCCTCATCAAGTCAAGGAACCTCCATGGATCGAGCCGGGGTAAATCGCAATAACGGGGCTTCCACCTCCAGTAGAGATAGCCTCTGTCTGGCCTCCCATTCTTCATACAATTCTGGTGTTTCTCAATAAACTCACAACTGTTGTTTGTGTAAAATGGCTCAGTTTTATCAGGAATCCAATCCCCATCAAAAAGATCACATTTTGCTTCACTATCTGCAAATCTTCACCACATAGCAAAATTGAGTGAAACACAATCATTCATTTAATACGTAGTGTACACAGTTCCCAGCATAGTATGTCTTAAGCACAAAATCCCATCACATTTTTCGAATCAAGTTGAATAATGGCTTCTTGAAATCCAACAATAGATGCACAGATATAAATGCTACAAACCCTTAAATTAACTACTTGAACAGAATCTTCATTCATAAATCTGCTCCGAGCCCACTAAAATCTAGCATCATTTAAGGAAAAAATTAAATGAAAATCATAGAAAGATCTGACCTTGTGGAGAAATCTGATCTGCCCTTGTTTCGGAATAGACGGAAACCAATGGGGCCACTGAAATCTGAGAAGTTTCTAAAAAAGGGGTGTCTGAAACTGGAGAAAATTCGAAAGATCGACTGTAGAAGAGCCTAAATGCAAGAGCCACTAGAAGAATCGAAACCCCCAATTTGACAACAAAGTAATTGTGAGTGTTGAAAGCCCGCCACCATGATTTCCAATTGTAGAGTATTTTGTTCACCATTTTCTGTGATTCAGAGCTCACTCTTTCACTCTGTGTTTGAGCTCAGATTTCAGAAATAATAATTTTCTTTTTCTTGCCGAGAGGTAAAAGACATTCGTCTCGGGAAAGTCGAAAAGACATCCTATTTTTTAATCATCTAAAATATTGTTTTGTTACAGAAATTTCAGCTAAACAATTCATATTTTTCGTAAACGGGGCAATTAAGGGATAATTTCGATATTTTAAGCTGCTTTTTAAGGTCTGATTTTGCTCTCAGCGGGATTCTGGCGCCATGAATAGTGATGGATTTGCACCGACACACACGGCAATCGGCAATCGACGCAGTGATTATGTATTTGACAAAATGGAAGATGATGTCAATACACTACACTAGTACTTGAAATCCAACCAATATATCAATTTGGTTGAGCACTTGAAAATTGAGTCAAATATAATCTACAAGGACATTGTACCTGTATAAGCTCAATTTCCCTTTACTTTTATAATTTTTGTGGCATTGAAAAAGTTCATTTTTACATGTATTTACACGTCAAATTGGCATAGATTCAATTTCAATTAATAAAAGTAGTTGGAATGTCAATTTAGTCCTAAATCTGTGAGTTGGCCTGATTAATCGGACAATCTGACAGGGTTAGGCTTGAAAATTTTCAACCAAAAAAAAAATCTCAACCCAAATGACCCTAAACCGAATAGCCCACAACCCGATAGGGGTGTCCCGAAGATAGCCCGAACTTATAGGGTCGACCCGAAAAATTAGCGACTTTTCGTTATTCAGTTTTCAACCTTCATTAATTTATTATTTTTCCAATTTTTAAAAGTTAGTATAATAAGATTTTTTTCAAATATATGTGAAAAATACATTTTGATTCAATATTCGAATGTTTCACCATTTCACTTTTTTATATTTTAATATAACATTTAATATAAAATGTTTTTATATATATATTTTTAATGATAATCTCTTAATAAAAATGTATTTTCTAACTTTTCTAAAAATTATATATTAGTTTTAAGTTGACATTCATTTATTGGTGTATTTCTTTATTACAAATATACAATTATCAAAATTAATATATTAATCAAAAAATTCATAACTTTTTTTGAGCCCCATGGGTTAGCCCGGAACCCGATAATTTAGGGTACCACCTGAATGACCCGTAAACGAATAGCCTGACAACCTAATAGAATCGGCTCGAACCCGAGCGAGTTGGCCCAATTGAGATCCCGAGAAAGCAGGTATGCTATCTGTCATTTGAGTGTTAATTAGTCAAAATAGATCGTTCATT
The DNA here is from genome assembly GCA_034509125.1 of Monilaria moniliformis. Classification (NCBI taxonomy): domain Eukaryota; kingdom Viridiplantae; phylum Streptophyta; class Magnoliopsida; order Caryophyllales; family Aizoaceae; genus Monilaria; species Monilaria moniliformis. Next base: position 22,344 of record JAYDZE010556313.1, on the reverse strand, counting down.
AGGTTATATCTTATTATATATTAGAGTTTTGTTAACTAAATAGAATGGTTTTGTTTATAAAAATTAACTAATTAGTTTCAATTCAACTTAGAAATTCAACATCGAACCACATTTTATTTATTTTGAATAATTCCTTTTTTCAGATTCAAGATACATTCTATATTATGAATTGGTCAAATCTTACAAAGAATTTTCATGAATAACACGACAAGCAATAATCGTACAAATTACACCACTGTCCAAATAAATTGGTATACATATTTAAATGTTTCTTTTTACAAAAATGTATATTTTTTGACAATATTGTGTTGCAGAGTTCAAATTTGTGACATTAGTTACTGCTATCAGTCGGAAAAATATCTACCAATGTAGATATCTAAATAATGGCGTGTTCTCATATGATTAAAGTAGTATGCACCATAGTTCGAGGGGAGAGGGAGAGAGAGAGAGAGACACATCAAATTACAAATGAATAACCAGTTTTAAATTGGCCAAAGCTTTCTTTACAAACTGCTTCAAACCAAGATGAAAACCAAAACTCTGGTAAAAACAGCCAAGCATCTTTCTGGCTGAGATGTTCTACACACAGAAATAATAAGATACACTAACTTAACAACAATTAACTCACTTATGTCTAAAGAAGAATGGACAAGCATAGCTCTACTGCAATGTACTTCAAGCGATCAACCATTTTAATCGCTTAAACCCCTTGAGGAGGTGGGGAGAACCCGGTCTCTTAACTCTTCGACTGAGCGATAAATTTCGGCACTTTCATACCAAATCCGTGCTTGGCCCTCTCAACCCTGCTCAGATATCACTAGTCGTTAGGACTTCTGCATGGCTAATAGATTACACAATTTGAATTTGCTGTTGAAATCGATGATTAGAAATAACTAGCTATATAGAATTCAAGGAAGAGCTTGCTCCTGAGCCACTAGTTTACTGTGGTAATCATTTAAGATGATGCAACTGCTAGTAAAGTTTGTTTTGCAAAGAAAGAAAGAGCAACACTGATGTTTGGAATAGAAATCACTCAAAGTTAGAAACTTACGTTGGTGCAAGTCTGCCCAGACCATCTAGTTCTTCCCTAGTTTGCTCATCAACCACTTTTCCAGTGATGTCAATGAGATATGACCTGTTTTCTGTGATTGGCAGACCTCGGCTGGAGAGCAAATCCAAATCTTTCTCGTTGAGTTCACGTCCATTAACAAAAACTCCTGTATTTCCAGCAGCACAGTTCTTCGGCATGGGATGCTTAAATTCTTCAATATTTGGCTGTAGAATATCAATCAGATTGTGAATGGAATTGCATACTGTTGGGTACGTTGCTTTTATTTATTCTAGTATGGCACTGAATGACTGATCATACAGATAACTTGAAGACTGCTCAAGGAAAATGATTTCATGCTTTGGTGTAGAAAACTCACCATAACAATACCCAGGCAGGGATAGCCCATCACGCCCCAAAATCCAGCTTGCTTATCGTACCTGATTAGTTAAAGTAGTGGCAAAAGATTCATTATCTTTTTGGGTCAATGTTCATTGGGAAAGAAGAATGCAAAAAAATGTAAAATTGAGTGGATTAACCAAAAATACACGCGACCCTAACTTGAGTTTTCATCGCACTGATGTTCGACTATTCAAATCTGGACACGACCTATTGACATTAATGCTTTTAAATAAGTGTGACGCATTGGTACAAGTTATAAACTTTCCAACTATGATAACAACTATTTGTTCTAAAGCTGATTTAACTTAACATTTGTACATTTCTAGTGCTTCCGTCTTCCTTATCTAATATTGTTTCCTCACAGCCTATCACAACATACGACAAGGCAGCCTTGATATGTTGAAGTACCAAAAAACTGATGGAACGAGTCGCATGATATATTAAATATGCAAGAGATGATGTGCTCACCAGTATTCTCCTGGTTGAATTGGCCCAGCTAGCTTTTCAGCCTTCTTGACTACGCGATCTGGTATCAAATGCCCGTTTACAAAAACTTGCAATCCACCAACGTCTCCACCTTGGTTAGACTTTTTGAAGTCTCTGAAGCTCTTTTTGATAAGACCTGCAAGAAAAGACTCTCCTCCTTTGTTAACCTTTGGAGCTTCTCTACTTACGTCAGTGGAGTCCTGAGACCTATTGCTATTTGAAAACCCAGTTAACGACACATCTGTCTCAGTTGCCACAGCTCCATCCCTTGCAGAATTCGGTTTAGACGTCGCCCTTTCAAGAGAAGCCATCTCCTGCTCGGGTCTTTTATTCCATTTGTCAAAGCGGCTGGCTGTCACTTTTTCTGGAGAATGATCGGGTAGTTCCTGGGGTGACACAGGCAAAGCTGGAATTGGGGAATCACATTTTCTAGATGATTTATTTTCTGGACTCTGCTCATCCTCCAATGGACTTGAAGAAAGATTATTCAACTGCTTCTCAGGAATACCAGAATTCGACTTCTTGTCTGCTGGCAAAAACTTATGGTCAAAGTCATCGAAATCATTAGAGCAAGTGTTCATGTTGGCAGTACTCGAACTATCATTCCAGTATCTCATGTTCTCGACCGTTCCACCCGAGACTTCATCAATCTCCGTTGGCAATTCCCCGACGAGCGTAGAAACAGATGCAACAAACCCCTTGTTCCCGAGTTCAAACAAGATGACAGAAGAACAGGCACCACATTTCAACTTTTGTTCATTTTTATCCATTGAAATGTGTTTCCTAGGAAGTCTCAGCAACTCAAAGCAATTGCTGCATGTTATAAAAGGAGCACCGCCTCCGACAGGATGACTCACCCGTCCACTCCTAGGACCTACAACCAACTTTCTAGGACGATGGTAATTGAAACCATCATTCTCAGAATCTATGTCGGTTGAATTCAGAGTTAAAGACTGTCGAGATTGTGGTGGATACAAATTCGAGCTCCCAGAAGAAGTATTAACCTGCTGCCGGTGCAGAATAGGGTTTAGATGATCAAAAGCCTGATTAGAAGGTTCGTTTTGAGACCTTCGGTTATGCAAACCTGGGGGATCAACCCTAGGAGGCATATGCCAATTATTATCACAGCAGTGCACACAAGAGCATGCCGGCTGATGAAAAAAGTTATCATGCCGGTGCAACATGAACCGGTCATGATTGGCATCACTATAGTAGCCCGCATAGTGCTCATGATAGGGCTGTTGGATGTATTGGGATTGGAGCTGATGGGGCGGCCTCCGAAGAACTTCTGGCTTATAGGTATTAGCATAGTGCACGTACTCATGTGGATATCCCTTTTGAGGATACGAATCCATCACTGTCGAACCATACCTATCCAAGTATGGAGCAAATCCAGCAGAACGACTGAAATAGGGAGGCACGACATTATCAGAATACATTGGCTGCCTGTTTGCAGCTTGTGAAGCAGTAGTCAATCCTTCTTGAACATAAGCAGCATGATGTCTACCATAAGGATCAGGTGAAGTGGATGAAACCATCCTCTCATCGATCCCAATCTTTTCCTTGGGTTTATCCGCCATATCACAAGACCGTGATATCCGATCCTTCAGTTCATCAAGCTTCCTTAGGAGCTCTGCCCGACCATTTTCTAAGCTCTCAATGCTGTCAAATCCATCAAGATTGTGACCTCGATATCTAGTCCTTTCACCTTGTTCATAATAAGAGTTCATGCCATAACTTGACTGCCCCTCATCATGATAAACAAAATCATCAAACCTCACTTGAGCAGGAATGCCCCTAGCTGGCCCGTGAACCGATCCTTTACTGTTCACGCCCCACTGGTCCATAACCGGCCTCGACCTTGAAGAATCCAGCGGGGGCAGGCCTTTGGCATTATCATCATGGAAAACAACAAACTCTGGCCCATCCACTCTAAAATCACAACTTTTGCCCCGATTTCTGTTACGGACCAGACCTTGTGAGTATGGCCTGAACTCATCATCAGAAATTTCCACATTTCTCACCCTTTCTTTACCTCTCCTACTCGTATCAGAATCAGCTTGCGTCTCCTTACATTCAGCTGGTGACGTGGGAGTACCATTCGAAACCAATCCTTCTTTCTGGATTTGCTCCACAACACCGTCTTCAATTGCATCAGCACTCTCCGTGTCAACCTTGCTACCTTTATCTATGCTGTTTTCTTCAGAAATCACTCCACCCTTTAAATCCTTGGATACCTCTGACGGTCTATCTTCCACAATCCCCCTCTTCTTAGCTGTATGATGAAAACAACAACAACAGAAACAACAAATAATAAATCTCATTTCCACTTGATCAGAGAAACAACATCACTAACATAACATCTCAGTCATCATCTGATTTCTGCAGATAAAGTCTGCACTCGTTTCAAAAGAAACAACCGCATATAGACATGATAAGCAATCTAACATAATCCTCTGCTACAGCATAAGAAACACACTTATTAAAGAATTATTTGTTCAAACACTTAAATTGTAGCTATAATTACACAAAAAGGAACCAAGATTCTCACTAATTTAGCTCAAAAACTCCCAAAAATGGAAGCCTACAAACAACCAAGAATTCAACAAGTAGCTCAATTGCGAATACCAAGCTAGTAAACAACATATCCACAAAAACACCCACATAAACATACACATACACATGCAAGCAATAAAAATCGCACCTTTCAAAATCGCACCGCAGCCTCCACACTTGTAGAGAGAGAAATCAGGGAGCTCAGGAAGGAGATTCTCACACTTAGGGCAACGAACCAGCCGTACTTTTGAAGCTTCCGCCATTTTCTCTTTTCTTACTATTTTTCCCCTTTTAATTCAGCTCCAAAACTTCACCAAATAATAAACAACGGTATTTCGAAATGCTACAATATTTTATACTGTAGTTTAATCTTCGAACAAGAATTACTCGTGAGTAATTAACTTGGATAATAAATCATATCAGAAGTCAATTCAATGATCTTGAACGCCCACATCAGATCATTAATTTCTCCAACCATTAACCAACCAGGCAAGGGGAAATAATGATAATAATGAACCAAATGGAAAAAAAATTCTTCATTTTTCTGTAGCAATTGAAAAGCACAACAGTGACATTACAATTTTACTCAAAATCACAATCAACAGAATTTTCTTGACTTTTTTAGGCTTATCTTCACAACTACAGAGATTTTGAGGAACAGCAAAATTACAAGTACAATTGGACAAGCCAAAATGCTGGGAACTGCAAAACAACTGAAAACTAAGTCTGTTTGTACTTGTGCTTTAATGCAAAGATAGAAACTTTATTACAATAAAACAAATAAAAGGGACAACATTAAATTGAAGAAAAAGAAGAAGAAAAAAACAAGGCTGATAATTTGGGTTTGCCAAGAAAAGCGGATGCTTGGATTTGGAGGGAAAGAGTGAATACCATAACGGCTCGCCTCCCAATATTTTCTGCTTTCTTTTTCGATGAATTTTTGATTGTTTATTGCGTTCAGTAATTTGTGAAGACGGGTAGGGACCGGCCTCAACGACGTAGTTTGGGGTGTGTGGACAATTGAACGGCGTCGTTTGCTGTGAGCTCTGCGAAAAGCTGCCTTGTCAAAAGTAAAAGGAAAAAGGAAAAAAGGAAAAAGGAAAAGGAAAATGCAAGCTGTATTATAAAAACCAAACCCCTATTTTCAGAGTGGCGTTAAACGACTGCGTTTTAACTTTTTCACGCTTTATTTAGCCGAAAGTACTCTCTGGCTCTGCCTTGTTTTACGACTTTGCCCCTGCTTTGTTTCGACTTTTATTCACTTAAAAAAGTTCCCATATATGCAATAATAATAATAATAATAATAATATAATAATAATAATAAATAAATAAATAAATAAATAAATAAATATCTGATTTGCAACTTAGAAAAAGAGAATGATTAACGAACACGGAGAGTAGGGTATCAAATAAATGTTCAATAATTGGGAAAGTGGAGAGTAGGGGAAAGTGGAGAGTAGCTAGTAATTGGCTAAATGCAGATAAGACAAAGAATGCTATAGCTAGTTTATTAAAGAAGAATGATTGTGATTAAGTTGTTGGACGAGATTGTCATTATGCTTTGGGGTCATTTTAATATTTCTTTTACTTCAATCTTTGCGTTGTTTGAAAACATATGTCCCAACCTTGAAAATAGTGGCATAAGTTAGTGAATGAGTATGCACCAATTCTATAGTAAAAATTCAATGCTTTTAAATACTTCATCCGTCCACGAAAAATAGTCTTTTTTGTGGACGGCATAAATTTTAGGGCAAATTGCCTGAAAAATCATGAATTTTGGTCAAATTCTGGTCAGTTCTGAAAGTTTGAAAATTAGCTGCTAATATCATGACTTTGAGATTTTTCGTAATTGTCCCACGACGAAAAAATTCGGTATCCTACGTGTCTTAAATTATTGACTACTTGACGTGTCGTATACATGTCTTAAAATTAACGACGTGCTGACTAATTGGTGCAAACGTGACTGATTTAGTTACCGGACGTTTTCTCCAAGTAAGATTTTTCGTCGGCCACGTAAGCAGCAATTTCTCCCCAAATTAAGCGTTGTGGGACAATTGCGAAAATTGTCGAAGTCATGATATTAGCGACTGATTTTCAAACTTGCGGGACTGACCAGAATTTTACCAAACTTTATGATTTTTCCGGCAATTTGCCCTAAATTTTAATGCACAATTGGTAAAGTAAGAGAGAGGGGAAGAAAATTGGTTGGTGAGATAGAAAATAGTTGATAAATAGGAGAGAGAATGAGAAAAGGTGATGAGTTATAGTGGTATAAGTTGTAAATAGATTAATGTTTAAGAGTATTGTGTTGTGAGAAATTTTTCATAAATAGAATGAGATTATTTTTGGTAGACGGACCAAAATAGAAAAAACAAGACTATTTTTCATGGACGGATAGAATAATAAATAAGTTATTTTTCATGACATGTATGTTAATTAAAATCCTTACTGACGTTAACCTATCACGCGGCATCTTAATTGAATACGTTCCAAATTCGTCAATGTAGTACCAAGTCTTCTTATTACAAGAATAGGTCCAACCTTGGAAAATCAACACCACTACATAAATAAAGTAAATTTATAAAATATAATAAAGTTGAGGAAAATAAGATATTGATAGATTAAACTGATATCATGATAGATAAGGGCATATTTATTTTTTTAATGAAATTAATTAATATATGTCGTAATCAAAGGAAGAAAAATTATATCATTGTTGCATTCTTGAAACTTGAAACTAAAGTAATTCCTAACCAGCCAGGTTAGGAGCATTAATTGCCTAATTAACTAAAAAAATAATTATTATTTTCTCTCAAAATATGGTCTTAGCAGCTTTTCTGTTTTGTTTTGAATTTAACATGTTTTTAAAAAAATATTTTAATTTGAAACATATATTTCAGCTCTATAATCAAAACATTGTTATCAGTATATTATGAGCCACGGAGCGCGGGTTAAACCCCACAGTCAGCGGTTCATAATATGTATCAACATTTTAAAATAAATGAATGAAACAATTCTGACGATCATACATACGTGATACATGATTTGATCAAAGTGATTCGACTCAAAGTAGCATAAAATTTTACCACAATCCCACACTCGGTCATCTTTCTTCTCCATTGCCAAAGCTCATAATTTCTTCCTTGATTATGTCATTTTATTGAAATTTACTCAAGTTAGTGGCCTTAAATATTAGAATTTGTGAATTTGACAGGTGGAATGGTGTGATTGGCTTTGAGATATTTTTTCAGGTACGTGATTGGTTGGAATATGATAGAGTTGACTAAATGAACCCCAAATAGACAGGAACAGAATTACTCAACTATACATTGGTGATTGGTGTAATTAATGTCGATTTAGTTACAACTCTGATCAATTTCAAAATCAGATAGAATCGAAACAAAATTTTATATGAGCTTTTTGTTTAAAGAAAAATGACTATTTTTATAAATAAGAGTGTTCATGCTAGATTCATATAATTTTGTTATTCCATTAATCAAGTCCATGTGATCTCCAATTGTACGGTTGGATTATCACTATGATCCTCTTTAGAGTGCTGATGTGAGCCTCGTTGGGATTCGAGATTCAGAGCCCAGCATGCAGTCTTTTGATTGTCAAAACTCAAAACTTCTACAATAACTTGCAGCTTGTGCAGCATCAACTTAATGAGTAAGAGGTTGCACGACATCAAGCCAAAGGGACACCTATTCATGACATGTTCACGCATGCACCTATTCGAGCGCCACCAATTGGACCTATGATTGAGGCAAACAACTTCAAGCCTAAGCCTGCCCTCATCTCAATGGTACAACAAAACCATTATGGTGGTCGAGTCACAGAAGATACCGACGTGCATCTAGCAACACCATAAAAGTAAACGAAGTTTCTAACGATACCATTCACATGAGATTGTTTCATTTCTCCTTGAGAGACAAAGAAAAACAATGGAATGAAACTCCCTGGCCCGGTTCGGCGACAAGTCGGGAGGACTTGGCACATAAGTTCCTCAACAAGTTCTTCTCACTCGGCGTAATCCTGAAGCTTAAAGTCAAGATCACCCAATTCTAACAAAGTGATCAAGAATCTCTCCACGACGCATGAGAGCAACTTAGGGAACTCTTGAGGATGTGTCCACACCATAGTTTTGGGAAGGACCATCAGGTATGCATCTTCTACCATGGGTGTAACCTAGATGTGAAAAGACTACTAGATGCTGCAGCAGGAGGTTCATTGTTGAATAAAGAACATAAAGCAGCCATAAAATTCATCGAGGATATGGCTACTACTAGCTATGAATGGTCTGGTGAGAGACAAGTGCAAATCTTGGAAAACATGGATTTGACCTCAAACACTGATCTGATGAGCTTGATCGTGACCCAACTTGATGCACTAAACACAAAGATCGAGACCTTTCTCAATCAAGAGTAGAACCAAGATTATGCCACAATAAGCTGTTGAAGAGGTGAATTACGTGAATCAAGGAGGGCAACAAAGGAACTTCAACGGTAATCGCCACAATCAAGGGGGAAATCAATACTATCCGGGAAATCTTTCACATCATAATTTGTCATATGCAAACCCTAAAAATGCTCTGTAGCTCCTATCTGGATTTTTGGTTACGAATGGAGTGATCAATGAGATTAAAAAGCCAATGATTGAAGAAGCCTTGAAGAAATTCATAAAAATGACTAAAAAGTACATGGAGGATTCCAAGGGACGATTTGAAAAGTTGGAGACAACCATTGATGCTTTACGAATACAAGTCAAGATGATGGAAATCCAAATCAGGCAAGTGGCCACAACATTGGGTAATCAACGCCACCAAAGATAGTTCCCAAGCCAATCTACGGTGAATCCAAAGGACGAAGGAAGCACAGTTTGAACAACGAAGACGTCAAGCTAAAGACGTAGCGCTAGTTGGGATGCAACCCAACATTTTGGTTTTAGTTTTCTACATCTGTACTCGTTTTTGTTTTGCTTAGAACTCTTCCCTTAGTTTTAATCGTTTTTACTTTAGTTTCTCTTGTGCGATTTGTTTTGTTATTTAAATTATTTGATAATTATAGTTATCATTCCATGTTTTGAATGCCACGTCCACACATGTAGGTAGATATACTAGTGTTATGAAAAGCACATGATGAGGAAGAGCGCACATAAATGTAATGCACTTGAACCCAAGTCTCTTAAGAATTTTCTAAAGATTTTCGTTGAAGAAATAAATATATCAATCAATTTCAAAATAAATATATTACATATCTAGATCAATATAAATAGATAATAATTAATAAAATAAGTTGTGACACCGTACTATGATATATTATTAAATTATAATTAATAATGTCAAATTGTGACACCAGCATTTAATCTATATTATGCTATACACAAATCAATAATAATTCATAATATCAATATGTGAAACCGTAATATAGTGTAAAATCGAATAATAATTTATAACATTAAGATTTGGTGTCATAATATAAAGATATCATATTTTGAGATGGTACGTGATTTTAGGAGTTTTTGTTTAAAGTGTTCAAAATTATGAGAGAATAAGTTGTTAGATATATTAATAATGAGAAACCAACTAATAATATGAGAGAAAAATATTGTTGGATGTGTTGATGATGAGAAATAAAAAATTGTTTAGAATATATATTTTTTTCAAATATAGAAATAAGACATTTTTGGTTGAAATAAATAAAAAATGAAAGTAAATCTTAATTGCAACTGCACACGTGCGAGACTCTTTACTTCACACGTGCACCAACGATAAAATATCCGGTGGGAATCAGTTCTTAGCGTCATTCATTTCTCGTCCCGCGCTTTTGTCTCTTTCACCTGAGAAACGGTGTTCGCAGTTATGGTTCTGGCGACATTCCTGTGAACTTTTACTTCTCTTCCGGTGGATTGCCTAGTCCAGTTGTATGGCGTCGGAGAATGCAGTGGAGAAGAGCGGCGAGAGCTCAGCAGTTTCAACTTCTGAAACTCGAGCGGAGGAGTCGAAGCAATTTCGTGAAGGAACTAAAGCTCCGAGCCGCACTTTCCTTAGCATTTTCAAATCTCTCGTCGCAGGAGGCGTCGCAGGAGGAGTGTCAGATCTCTCTCTCTTACTCTAGAAATTCAATTGATTATGCTCATACACAGTCGTTTAGGAGTAGAAAGATATGCATTGAGGGCTCAAATTGTGCTTTGAGGTTTTATGTTTGTGATTCAAATTATATTGTTCGTTATAGATTTGTGATCGTTGGTGTAAAAGATAACTTATGCATTATAAAATTACGCAATTAGAGCTCCTTTTGTAATATTTTTTTTTAAAAGTGTCTCTGGATGCAGAATTCTGGTATTATTTTGGTTTTTGAAGATGATGTTCTAAATGCTGTGAATCTCGTGATTATTTAGGTGCTGCATAGGTATTAATAGGAATTTGATTGGAGAGTACCAAAAAATAAGGGGCTGTTTTCGAGTTCTTTCAGTATGTGCATGACAGTGAATATGAATTTACAACCTATTGATTCTTATTTAGGCTGTTGTTTTGAAAATTACAACCATTAAGCTATTTACAATTACAAAATGACTTTGTAATCGTTTCAATGAACACCATATTTTACTACTTTTGCAATTACAAGGTGAAAGAAGACAGTTTAGAAAATTTAGGGATTTTTTTGTGAAAATAATGTGGTTTTATAGTTTATGGTGTATAAATGACGTCGTTTTACTGTATTCGTCAAAAGAAGTCATTTTAGTTTTACACTCCAGTGAACATGCGGGATGTAATGCTGGACACTAGGACAAGTTTCAATGGAGAAAATTTGGGGTGTTGTTACTGCCAAAGTCGTCAAAGATGGTGTTTTCATTGAAAACATTACATAGTCATGCTGTAGTTGCAGAATGGAATAAAGGTTATGATTCTAAGGCAAATAACACCTTCTTGTTTTGTATTGTTGGTTAAAGACTCAAACATAAAATTAATATATAAAAAAAGTTTATCATAAAAAGTAAAAGGAAGGACAACAACAAAACTTTGTGTGGAAGGATGATAGTCCAGGAGGTTATAACGTGAAAGGGCTCGAACATTTGAACATTAACTCTAGATTGTATGATTCTGATGTTATGCAGTTGATTATTGTTTATATCCCTAAGTAAAGACTAATTGTTATAGGGGAGAATTTGTGCATTCTATTGCGGTTCTCTTTGACTAACGATTCAATGGACCTCGTGTCACAGGTCACGCACTGCAGTTGCTCCCCTGGAACGATTGAAAATTTTGCTTCAGGTTATTATTTGAAGGCTCCTTAGCATGCTTGATTTCCTTCCCTGTGCCATAGTTTGAATAGGTGCTCGTGCTGCATTGTGCTTTTCTGTATTTTATACTTTATAGTAAACTTTTGAATTGCTTTTCCAACATGCTCTTTCGTCCTTATTGTTGAATTTCAATCTTGGAGATTACTTGGTTTGGAAGTGCATCCAATCATTTCTGGTATGTGAAAATTTGGACGTCATTTCGGGAAGACCTAGACAGGCCAAAAGTATGTTGTTGATGAAGGTTTAATTAATTCGAATACATTACTTGTACATTTTGATTGCGAATATGTTGGTGATTGACCCATTATTCTTGTTCATTCTAAGACTAGATGCAAACAAATTTTTGTTATAATTGTTATTAGAAAGCTTGATGCGTTTGATAAAAATATTTTTACTATTCCACTTCTATCTAAATTTGTTTTCAGAAAAAATTTCATCAGTTGGCCTTGTCATATAATCACTTCCTGTTACCAATAAATTGTCTATACATACTCATGAAAATCACAGGTCCAAAATCCACACAACATGAAGTATAATGGCACAGTTCAGGGATTGAAATACATTTGGAGAACAGAGGGTCTCAGAGGGTTGTACAAAGGAAATGGCACTAATTGTGCCCGCATTGTTCCGAACTCAGCTGTCAAGTTCTTCAGCTATGAGGAAGCATCAAGGTAGGTTAAGTCACCAATCTATTGTTTTTCTTGTTTCCAACTATTTATTGGAGTTGTATAGTATTCCAGTTATGTCCTAAACAAGATGTCTCTTTCAGTTCTAACTTTACTCTCTTTGCACAGGCAAATATTATGGCTATATCGTCAGCAAACGGGGAATGGTAAAATCGGTTCACCTTTTGTTTTCTCTTACATCCTAGCTTGAATATGTAGAAAGCGTCGGGAACTATTCAATTCACATTGCTCCCATTTCCATTTGCAGAGGATGCTCAGCTCACTCCACTTCTACGTCTTGGAGCTGGAGCATGTGCTGGAATTATTGCCATGTCAGCAACTTACCCCATGGACATGGTACGAGGTCGGCTTACCGTCCAGGTATTGCTAAAATATATCTTCCTACTGATTATATTCCTCCTTTTGACTTTCTCTATCTAATATATCAAGGTTCTCAGTAATAAGCCTTAGTCTCAACTCTTCTTGCAGACTGACAAATCACACTATCGAGGAATCTTTCATGGTCTTAGAACGATTTCCATGGAAGAAGGACCTCGTGCTTTATATAAAGGGTGGCTTCCTTCTGTTATAGGAGTGGTACGTGGCGATTTCAAGTTATTCTACTCAATCATTAAGGGTCGGGTTTCTTTGAGATTTCTTGCAAAATTTAAAGCTCAAAAGCCTCATATATGTCACATCATTTTTTCAGGTACCCTATGTAGGTCTCAACTTTGCTGTATATGAATCTTTGAAAGATTGGTTGATAAAAAACAAACCATATGGACTAGTAGAAGACTCTGAGTTGAGTGTGACCACAAAGCTCGCGTGTGGTGCTGCTGCCGGAACTGTTGGACAGACAGTTGCCTACCCTCTTGATGTAATCCGCCGAAGAATGCAGATGGGGGGCTGGAAAGATGCCGCCTATGTAGTCGCCGGGGATGGGACGAGAAGGGCGCCACTTGAATATACAGGAATGGTAGATGCATTCAGGAAAACAGTTCGGCATGAGGGATTTGTGGCGCTGTACAAAGGCTTGGGCCCAAATTCTGTCAAGGTTAGTCCTCTCATATAGGAATGTTCTACTTAGGTTTACTACTTAGCATTTCTGTTTCTTTAAGGGATAAACAAATGGGAAATTTTTATCACATTTTAGTGGGCTTTACCTTTTTTATACCATGTTTTCGAAGTTGGAAAAAAAAGTTTATCTCATAAACTTAAAAAATGGGAAAATATTATCATGTTAATACCCCATGAGAAAAAAAAATTATCCTGCTGCCCTGGGAAAGTTATCCACAGACAAAACATGTGAAAATAGTGGGAAAAGGTGAAAACATATGGTTTTTCACCCTTTTCCATTGAAAAAAACACACCCTAATACAAAAAGGTAAGGATGAATAGCACGTTAGCACCCAAGAAAAGAATAAGATCCGCTCTAGAACACGAAGAGCCTCAACAAGAGAGAAGCTACATAATCTTGTTTGATTTTTCAAACACCAAAAATGCTTATCTCATTTTACTTGAGCACATAACACTGTTTTGTGAGTGTTTGGGAAGACATTAGATTTCGGGTTGTATAATATATCCCCTCTCTCTCTCTCCCCCCCTCTCACTCACTCTCTCACTCTCTCAGGTGGTCCCTTCCATAGCCATTGCGTTTGTGACATATGAAGTGGTTAAGGACATTCTTGGGGTAGATATGAGAATATCAGATTAAAAGTTGTTACCTTATTTATTGAACTTCCATTTTTAGATCTGTTGAAATATTCTTCACTCTTAAGATTTGTAACTGATTGTGAAATAAATGGCAAGAATTCATTCATTGACTAGTAACACATTCACTTTAAATGTTAGCCAGCAAGTATAGAAAATTAGAAATTGCTTGGACTAATACCACAAAACTTGATACACTGAGTAGTTTACCATTTATGAGAGAAAAGAAGCTATGGAATTTACTTTACAAAAAGTGCTTTGTGATAATATCACAAAGCAAATATTTGCTGTACTCAGTTACTCAGACACGAAAATTATACTGAATAATGACTGTAGAAACAAAAACAAACCGGAATAAATATTTCCTTTACACACCCTATCTTGACCCCAAAAAACGAAAATTCATATAGTTACTGACAACATCTAGGAATTTTTCCTCAACACCGAAAAAAAGAGCAAGGAAAATAGAGTTAAATGTATAACAACAGTGCAGAGAGAGAGAGAAAATTTCTCTCAATGCATTAAGCAGGGGATCTACCTTCTTGTTTTTGCGATCATGTCTTTAAGCTCGTCGTTGCGACTGCGGTGATATTCAATCCATATGCACAACTGTTTTATGGCCTCTCTTTTCTCCTCAATCAAGCTCTCGAATCCGGCCTCGTTCTCCTTCATCTTCATCTCCAACTCTCCCATTTTCTCATCCCTTTCCGCTACAATTTTCTCAAGCTCTCCCATCTTAGTCTCCCTCTCTCTTACGGTTTTGATCAAGCAGTCCTTTTCGTCCTTGTCTTTTATCAATGTAGTTTCCAGTTCAGCGATCCTTCCTTTGAGGTGCAGACCATTACCTTTCTCATCACTCAGTTGCTGAGACAAAATGGTGATTTCTTTCCTCAGCTGATCTTTCTCGGTGTTACTATCTTTGATGCAATTCGTTGTGATCTTGAGCTCATTCACTATTTCATAGATTCGAGACTCTATGTGGCCGTAGTCTTCCTCAAACTTCATGTTGAATGCATCTATGCCTGTCAAAGTGTCGTTCATCTTATGTGCTATCTCTCCAACCACTCTCACTTGAGCTTCTTTATAGGTTAGAATGATCTCTGAAAGAGTAGCGATTCTCTCTTCTAGTGATTTCTGCTCTTCCAGTAACTTCTCTTCCTTTTTCAAGTAGCTCTCGTCCTTCTCGACCAACAACTGCTCTGTGACACGGAGCTTCTGGCTTGTTAACCGTTGCTTGACCTCAATGTTCCGAACATCTTCTTCCAGTGTACAGAGGTCATCTGTTTTCATCTCAAGATCTCTCTTTAGCCCATCTATGTTTTCTTCCAGCTCAATCACTTCTTGATTTTTTGCATACATGTCAATTTCAAACTGCTGTGTCATCTCTTCTATCTTCTTTTCAGATGATTGCAGACGCTCTTCACAGCTTTGAAACTGAATTTCCAGTTGTTTGTGCTCCTCACACAATTTTCTGTGTGCGTCTTCGTGTTCTTGCAGTTTCTTCTCCTGTTCCTTGATCTTGTTTACTAATTCGGCATTATTGTTCTCGGCGAGAGCTAAGTTTTCCATGGCCTCTTGCTTGCTTTTCTCAATTTCCACTTCCAATACTCTTTTCTGGGACTCCAGCAGTTCCAGCTGCTGCTGTAAAGACCCAATCTGTTCTTTCCAGGCAGAAATTTCGGTGGATGATTCGTGCTGGAGATCATCCATTTTATTCTGAACAGTGACGAGGTCATCGTTTCTCTCTGCTAGCGTACTCTCCAATTCACAGATCTTGCTCTCTAGGCCACCCTTCTCCTCCCTTAGCTGATTTCCCTCACTAACTTTGATGTTTATTTGATCTTCCAGTTCACATTTTTGTTGACGAAGCGTCTCCAGCTCTTGATGCAGATCTTTTAGCTGTACTGCCAGAGTTTCCTTCTCATCAAGTAACTTTTCTCCATCAGCAGTTTTGCCTGATAGTTCTTCTTTTAGATTTTCAATCTGCAGCAGGAGCTCTGATATTTCTCCAGTCTTTCTGTCGAGAATGATATCTGCCTCACTTTTTAGTGCTCCCAAACAACCCAATTGCTCTTGGAGACTGCTTATTTCTGCAGTCAATGCAGCAATCCTGGTGAGTGCTTCTCTCTCTCCATCTTCGGATTTCTTCTGTAAACTAGAGAGTTCATTCTCTTTCTCGGTCAATGCTCTCTCCAGATCAGCAGTTTTTTCTTGCAGCTTTGCCTTTTCTTCTCGCAACTCACTAAGCTCCTCACCTTTTCTCCTCATCTGCTCTTCAAGTTCGTGTTTCTGGTTACCCAGGGTGTTGAGGTCCAGATTAAGGTCTTTAACTTGCAACACAAGAACCTCTTTCTCTTGCACCATTTTCTGTTGTTCTGAACTCCTCTTTTCTAACTCTTCTTTCAAAGTCTCTGTCTGAACTACATATTCTGAAATTTCTTGGCTTTTGCTATTCAGCTGTTCCTCCAATTCCAGTTTCTGACTGCATGTGGAGTTGAGCTTCAGTTCCAGATCTTTCACTCGTTCGCGAAGAGTATCCTTTTCTTCAGTATTTTCCTTTAGCTCCGCGCTTTTATTTGTCAGCTCTTCTTTCAGAGTCTCTATCTGGAATAGGAACTCAGAGATTTCTTTAACTCTTTTTTCAAGATGCATCTCTGATTCCATTTTTTGACTGAGCAAGGATTCCAGTTCCGCCTGCTTTTCATGGACCTGATCTTTCAACTCCTTGACTTGATTGGATGCTTCAATCTCTTTCTGTGCTAATTGTGCTTCCAACTCACCTTTTTGAACCCGCAAAGACTCTGCCTCAGCTCGAATGTTGTTGATCTGCTCTTTTCGATCATTTATTTGGGCTAATGATGACTTTTCTTGATCTTCAAGTTTCTGAAGAAGAGCAGAGATTTCATCATCTTTCTGTTTCTCAATATCTCTTCTTTGAGTGTGTGATGAATCAAGTTCCAGCTCCAATTCCCTTGTACGAGTTGATGCTTGTTCCTTGTGAAACTCATGAATCTCCAGGTGGCTTGAAAACTCTCTTTCTTTTTCTTCCAACTTTTTAGTTAACCGGCTTGATTCAGTAACAAGATCTTGAATTCTGTTTTCAGCCTGTCTTAAATCATCACCAAGCTGTGAAATCTTCAAGATAAGACTAGCATTCTTTTCTTCAGCAGCCTTTTGCATCTCACTGAGCTTAGTGATTTCTTCTGCTGCTTTATCAAGTTTCTCCGTTGCCTCCACTTTGTAATCCTCGTGAATATTAAGGTGAATTGAAAGCTCCCTTTCTTTCTGGGCCAGATTTTCACTCAATATGCCGGATTCAGTAATAAGATCCTGAATCTCACTTTCAGCCTTTCTTATCTCATTCTCAAGCTGTGAAATCTTTGAAGTAAGAATTGTATTCTCCTCTTCAGAAGCCTTTTGCTTCTGACTCAGCTCGGTGATTTCTTTTGCCACTGCCTCCAGTTTCTCCGTTGCTTCCTTTTTGTGAGCCTCATGAATCTGGAAGTGACTTGAAAGCTCCTTTTCTTTCTCAGCAAAATTTTCCCTCAACTGACTAGATTCAGTAATATGATCTTGAATCTTGCTTACAGCCTGTTTAATCTCTTCCTCAAGCTGCACAATCTTTGAGGAGTGATTAGTATTCTCCTCTTCAGCAGCCTTTTGCATCTGACTCAGCTTAGTGATTTCTTTTGCTGCCGTCTCCAGTTTCTCCGTTGCTTCCTTTTTGTAAGCCTCATGAATCTCAAGATGATTTGAAAGCGTCCTTTCTTTCTCAGCCAAATTTTCACTTAACAGGCTTGATTCGGCAACGTGATCATGAATCTTGTTTTCAGCCTGTCTAATCTTATCCTCAAGCTGTGAAATCTTCGATGACAGACTAGTATTCTCCTCTTCAGCAGCATTTTGCTTCTGACTGAGCTTAGCGATTTCCTCTGCCGCGGTCTCAAGTTTCTGCGTTAGTTCTTTCTTCTGAGCCTCATGAATCTCAATATGACTTGAAAGCTCCCTTTCTTTATCAGACAATTTTTCACTCAACTGGCTTGATTCCGTAACAAGGACATGAATCTTGTTTTCAGCCTGTTTTATCTCATCCTCAAGATGTGAAATTTTTGAACACAGACTAGTATTCTCCTCTTCAGCAGCCTTTTGCTTCTGACTAAGCTTAGCAATTTCTTCTGCTGCCGTCTCAAGTTTCTCGGTTAATTCCTTTTTTTGAGCCTCATAAATCTCGAGATGCCTTGAAAGCTCCGTTTCTTTCTCAGCCAATTTTTCACTCAACTGGCTTGATTCGGTTATAAGATCTTGAATCTTGTTTTCAGCCTGTCTAATCTCATCCTCAAGCTGTGAAATCTTTGAAGACAGATTAGTTTTCTCGTCTTCAGCAGCCTTGTGCATCTGACTAAGCTTGGTGATTTCTCCAGCTGCTGTCTCCATTTTCTCCAGTGCTTCCATTTTGTAAGCTTCATGAATCTCAAGGCGACTTGAAAGCTCCCTTTCTTGCTCAGCTGTTTTTTCCCTCAACTGGCTAGATTCAGTAATAATATCTTGACTCTTGCTTTCAGCCTGTTTTATCTCATCCTCAAGCTGTGAAATCTTTGAAGACAGATTACTATTCTCCTCCTCAGCAGCCTTATGCATCTGACAAAGCTTAGTGATTTCTTGTTGTGCTGTCTCCAGTTTCTCCAGTGCTTCCTCTTTGTAAGCCTCATGAATATCAATGTGAGTTGAAAGCTCCCTTTCTTTCTCAGCCATATTTTCACTCAACATGCCTGACTCGGTAATAAGATCTTGAATCTCTTTTTCAGCTTGTCTCATGTCATCCTCAAGCTGTGAAATCTTTGAAGTAAGACTAGCATTCTCCTCTTCAGCAGCCTTTTGCATCTGACTAAGCTTGGTGATTTCTTCTGCTGCTTTCTCCAGTTTCTCCAGTGCTTCCTTTTTGTGAGCCTCGTGAATCACAAGGTGACTCGAAAGCTCCCTTTCTTTCTCAGCCAAATTTTCCCTCAACTGGCTGGATTCGGTATTAAGATCTTCAATCTTGCTTACACCCTGTTTGATCTCTTCCTCCAGCTGCGTAATCTTTGAGGAGAGAATACTGTTCTCCTCTTGAGAGGCCTTGTGCATCTGATTTACCTTGGCCATTTCTCTTTCTGCTGATTCCAGTTTTTCTTTTGCTTCTTGTTTGTGAGCCTCGTGAGTCTCCAGATGACTTGAAAGCTCCCTTTCTTTCTCCCCCAATGTTTCCCTTAACTGGCTTGATTCAGATGCAAGATCTTGAAACTTGATCTCAGCTTGTTTTATGTCATCCTCAAACTGTAAAATCTTTAAGGTAAGACTTGTTCTCTCGTCTTTATCAACGTCTTGCATCTCACTCAGCTTAATGATTTCACTTTCTGCTGAGTCTAGTTTCTCCTTTGAAGTAGAGAGTTCTATCTTGACTGCTTCCAGCTCCAGCTGTAAGGCTTCTCTCTCTTTACGCAGCTCTTCATGTTTGGCAACGGCTGCATCTTTCTCGATGCTCAAGCTTTCTCTCTCGCTCTTCATCTCTTCCAGCTTCTGGTTCAACTCGGCCTGTAGCTTAACCGAATTCTCTAGTTCCAGTTTCACATTAGTGTTCTCAGCCAAAAGTCTAGAATTCTCGGCTTCCCGATTTTCAGCTTTAGAATTCAATTCGGCTATGAGAGTCTCTGATTCCTTTGTTTTATTCAGTGCATTTTGGCACTCCTCGTGCAGCGTTTCCTTTTCATAAACAGTGATTGCCAGTTTCCTCTTCAAGTCAGCAATCTCAGAAAGAGTCGTTTCCAGTTCTTGCTTAACAGCTGCTGCTTTCTCATTCTCAAAATTCGCATCCACACCATTTTTCGAGCCTCTTCTTCCCCTGTGCAAAGAACCATCTGAGTCCGAGGAATCAGAGCTGGATGAGGAACCGTCCTTCTCATGTTTCCCGTTTGCCTTTTTCCTCAACTCCTCCGTCAGATTATCATAACGCGCGTACAGAGACTGGTACTGATTGTGGAAATCCTCAATCAGATTAGCCAGTGGTTCTTTGCCACCATCTTCTTTAAGAACCTTTATGATCTTCTTCACGTTGCCCTCAATTACTGTGATCAATAAGGCGATTCAGGAAAGTAGTAGAGCCTTTGAAACATCATGCTTATAACAGATCACTTGGTTTGATGATCAAATTATCAGAAAAAGCATACCTGCTTTGGTTTCTCTCAGCTCCTCGTTTCTTTCAGGATCAACATGATTCCCGAAAAAGGTTTTCACCGACTCGCGCCACCGATGCTTGGGCATGTTTTCTGTGATCTCAAGCAGTTTACCTGTATGGTAGAGATCACTAGTCCTCTTAGAAAGAATGAGAATGAGAGTTGATTTTGTCCAGAGAAGCTGCTATGCAAAAAGCATATTGGCCACACTTTTTAATCTATAATTGCATTGATTTAGACGTGGTGTACAAAAAATACTATAATAGATACAGCAAAGTGCATGCAATTTGCAATGTGACGCTTAATAGAAAACAATCATACTGTCCTAAATGACAACTGGAAATCTAGTAGTGTAATCCTTACTTAATCCCCTTAGTTTGAGCCGTGATTTTGGATCAATTGTGACATTCACTTGCCGACCAATTAATACTTTATGATGTAAGTGTTACAAGCTGATGAAGGTATACTTACAGACAAAGAAGGGAAAAACAACGCCCAAAATGAAAAACATGGCATGAAATGTATAGTCGGGCATTTAGACCATTTTTTTTAACTACTCTTATGAAATGATTTTCGATGCTTTTCATGCCCTTCTGTATATCATTTTATTTTACTTCCACCTTCTTTAAAACGATGATCACTAATACGAAGTAGAGTATTCATTTGTGGACTAAAATGTGGTTACGTTTACCTCATTCAAAAACCTATATTCTTATTAAAATCCTAGGCCTCGTTTGCTTCTTCTTCAACATGAATCTTACCGGATTTTATTATTTAATAATTGTAAAATACATCTAATCAATATTCAGTACAGACAATTTACTTCGTATTATCAATAGGCTAACAACAACTTATATATGCTCAACGCGAAGAACAAATGCTGGCACTGTGTCTTAGCTTCTTCTTTGTTTCCTCTCAATTTTCACTGTTTGGACCAACTTTTTATGAAAAATCACTAAGAAAACTTCTTATAATCACCCCCTAAGTCAAATTCACTAATTTCCAAACATTGTTAATATGAAAAATGATATTGAAAGAGATATGGCATGCTCTTGGTTCTACAATTACAAATTTCGTGCAAATCACTAGGCGGCCTACAGTCAAGTTCTGTTATTAAATATTGCTAGACACTACTAGTATAGTAGTCCAGTTCCCATCCACCACTTCAAAGTTATAAATTTGACCAGTATACCTACCCTTTTGTTACACATATCTTTATATAAACATGTGATGAGAATTGCTACAGCACAAGCAGCTCACAGCACAGGTCCCATTCTCTTAATGCCTAGAGGGGTTAAATGTTGAAAAAGTCAAGCTGGATGATAGGCATTTTTTTTCTTTTAGGATTTCACTTTCAAATTACATTTGCTAGTATTATTAGTATGAATCTGGCATGCCTAAAAAATGTCAAAATTTAGCATTACTTTTGTTGCGATACCCTTTCTTAAGAGAGTAGATCATCCAAAGCTTTTCTACCCACCCAATTCTCAGAGAACTCTTTAGGTCATTTCACCTTTTCACCATTCATCACAATAATAATAACCCCCCCATCTAAATGCTCTAACAGCCTTAAGCTGAGTTTGGTTTATATTCAACTGTTTCAAATATATTCAAATTATTCTATCTGTATGAAGCTGAGTTTGATTTATATTCAACTGTAGATGAGATTTCGGATAAGTCAACTATTTATAATCTCACACATTATGCTGAACGTATTAATCAACATACATCTCATTATTTTATAAGTCACGCTAATTTTGATGTACACAATCAAACATATTAATTACAATTTTTTATATCTGTCTATAAAATATTCGTCCAACTTATTTTTAATGAATATTAGTAGTATATTAATTAGGGATAATTGCCATTTAAATCATAACTTTTCATTGACTTCTGGTCAATCCCATAACTTTTAAAACTGGAACATAAAATCATAACTTTTGACATTTTCTCAATTATCCCA
>JAYDZE010556302.1:0-13050 GCA_034509125.1 Monilaria moniliformis | reverse complement strand
AAGACGCATTCGCCAAATGCGTCTTTCCCATTTTCGGAACACAAAAAAAAAAGTTCCCATTTCGGGAACTTTTTTTGCGGAATCTCCTAAATCAAGAATTTTGCCCCATCTCCATATAAACAATGATATACTTTTTCATTTGAAAGAAAATGAGTAGTGATGTTACAAAGAACACGAGACAAAAAATCAAGAAGGTCTTCCACAAAACTCGGTGGCTCGGTCCGGCCCGAATACCGTAAACTGTTCAAGTGAATAATGACATGAATATTAACACATTTACCTAAATAGAAAGATACATGATTTAAAAAGCTTATCATATACTGTAGGAAATGGCACACGTGTTTTAATATATAAATGAAGTTGCAATTATCCGAAACTTGATAAAATTTCACGATGGGAAAATGGCCACTCATCACAACTGTACGTTAGGTTGACTGTGTGTGATCAAAGTCAAAAGTGGAAGACACGCTTGTCTCCAAAGTCAACCATTACAAAATTGAACCTACTTTGAGTATTTTCAATTTTTTTATTTAGAAAAAGAGAAATAAATGGAGTGTTTTGATGAGAAGCTATGAATATACTCCATGTTAGTTACGGTAGGACAAATATAATGAGTTTTCTATATTATGAGATTAAAGAAATAAAAACTCTCGACTCTCAACTCTCAACTCTTTGGAACTGTTTAGTAAATGCAATGGGATAAATAGATTAAATATATGTTTGAGTATTATCAAACAACTTCAGAATAGATTAATGAGAGATTACTTTAAGATTATTTATAAACTCAAATATAAATTACTTTTCTTAGAACCTGGTCTTTCTTTGAAATAATTATATACAATGAAAGATTTATTAGTTTTCATATACTATGTTGAAACTAGAAAATGAAACATAAGAAGAATTTGTATTTGTGTGTAGATTTAGAATCTTATGGTTGTTCTACAAATTTATAATTCTCTTAGGGTGGGTTTGGTAAAATTTATTTGGAATTGGAATTATATATAATTGAATTTGAAGTTATGATATTCTAATTCAATTTCAAATCTTTAATTTGTTCAGTCAAAAATTAACTAAAATTTAGAATTGACAATTAATTGAATAATTTTTTTATATATATACATTATATAATTTTATATTATTTTTCTATATATTTTGAGTTTTGTGTGTGTGTCGTGTGTGTTGTGAGTGTATCGTGTGTGCTGTGTGTGTAATTTTGTGTGCCGTGTGTCTTGTGTGTGTTTATGTGTGTTTATGTGTGTTTATCATGTGTCGTGTGTGCAATGTGTATGAATAGTGTGTGTATTGTGTGCAGTTTGTGTGTGTAGTGCATGTAATGTGTGCAGTATGTGTGTGTCGTGCATGTAATGCGTATATTGTGTCGTGTGTGAGCGTGTGTGCATTGTGTGTATTGTGTGCAGTTTGTGTGTGTAGTGTATATATTGTATGCAGTGTGTGTGTGTGCATTTTGTGCAATCTATGTATTGTGCTTTGCAATGTGTCATGTGTGTGCGTGTGTGCAGTGTATGTGAGTAGTGTGTGTGTGTGTGTGTGCAATATGTGTATTGTGCGTGTAGTGTATGTATTGTGTCATGTGTGAGCGTATGTGCAGTGTGTGTATTGTGCGCAGTGCATGTGCAATGCATGTAGTATGTGTATTGTGCGTGCAGTGTGTGCATTGTGTCATGTGTGAGCGTGTGTATAGTGTATGTATAGTGTGCAGTTTGTGTGTGTGGTGTATGTATTGTGTGTGTGTGTGCAGTATGTGTATTGTGTGCAGTGTGTGTGTGTGTGCAGTGTGTGTGTTATGTTATCGTGTGATCTGTGTGTTTGTTGTGCCTTTAATTTTATGTGCTCTGTGTGTTTTGTCTATGTATGTTTGTTGTGTGTTGTGCGTGTGTGTGTGTGAGCAGTGTGTATATTATGTGCAGTGTGTATATTGTGCGTGTAGTGTGTGTATCGTGTGTAGTGTGTGTGTTGTGTTGTGTGTGCAGTGTGTGTTGTGTTGTGTGTGCAGTGTGTTCATTGTGTTGTGTGTGCAGTGTGTTTGTTTGCAGTATATATATGTGTGTGTGTGCAATATGTAATGTATGTATTGTGTGTGTGTTATGTGTTGCATGTGCAGTGTGTGTGTTTGAGAGGTTACTTAATTTTATATTTATTTTGATTTTTCAAATATTTACTTTAACTATAAAATTCAAATGTGGAATTAGGTGGATATGAAATTGAAATTCAATTACAAATCCATATATTTTTATAGTAGCAAAAAATGAATTTTGAATTGAAAGTTCAAATTCTAAATCCAAACTTCTAATTTCGTGATATTAAATAAATCTTATTTATTTTTTTCCAAACGCGCTTTAATGGATTGAGGATAATTTTATTTTATGTTTTTGAAAAAAAGTCCTGCTTTATTTATGATAAGAAAACGACTGTTTCAACATGTGTACTTGAGCTGCCTATGGGAAACCTACTGATTGAAAGCCGACTGAGTCCAAATAAATGGAGGGGTCCATTGTTTGTCCAGTGCCTGGGCTTGGAGTGGGGAGTCTGGAAGAAGAATACAACTTTCTCTCACTACAAATTTATACAAAAATGTAAAGATATACAAACAACTTAAACTTTCAATAAAGGAAAGAAAATTTTCCAATCATGTGGGCCCCTCCTCTGATAAATTAAAAAACAAAAAGATTGTAAACTCAATGTGATAATTTAGTGGGGTATAAATATCTGTGATAACATATAATCTAATATTAGCCATTTTTCATAACACATCCTTAAAAATATACTCCATGTTTTATAGTACTATTTTATATAAAAAACATTCGTAAGAAGAAATAAATAATAAGATCTTACAAACGCCACATGCAACCGTGCATACAGGTGACTTTCTATCAGACTTACAACTAACAAGTCGATACTACTACAAATAATTAAGTTGTTTTGTTTAAACCTAATCAAATATTTATTCGGAAATTTTCTGAGTTTAGCGCATTTATTTATTTATTTTGTCATAGAGAAACATTCTTCAAATGGATTGCTTCATTGGGGGGAATCAATACCCATTATTCATTTAGTGGTGTTTAGTTCCCATTTTCAGTTCATTAATAAATTTGGAAAAACCAAAATAATTGTATTCTCATCAAATGAATAAGTATGTTATGTTTTTCTAAAAAGTCTAAAGACCAAATCTTGAAATTTTTGAATGAAATAACTAAAAATAGGATATAATTTAAAAATTAGATACAAAAAAAAAACAAGAAAATAGTGGTGTGTGTGTGTGTATGTGCATGAGTGTGTGTGTGTGAGACAGTGAGAGAGGGGTGTGCCTGTGCGAGAGAGAGAGAAATAGAAAAAAAGAGTTTCTATGTGTGTGAGAGAGAGAGATGGTGTGTGTGTGCGAGTGAGTGTGTGTGTGAGAGAAAAAAAAGAGAGAGACGTGTGTATAAGAGAGATAGAAGGAGAGAGAGGGTGTGTGTGTGAGAGAGAGAGAGAGAGAAAGAGAGAGGGTGTGTGTGTTTTAAAGCGAGAGAGAGAAAGAGAGAGAGATGGCGTGTGCGTGTCTGAGAGAGAGGGAGAAGAGGGCGTGGGAGAGAGAGAAAATGTGAGTGTGTGT
Organism: Monilaria moniliformis; assembly: GCA_034509125.1. NCBI lineage: Eukaryota > Viridiplantae > Streptophyta > Magnoliopsida > Caryophyllales > Aizoaceae > Monilaria > Monilaria moniliformis. Next base: position 9,437 of record JAYDZE010556302.1, on the reverse strand, counting down.
GAGAGAGCATACATTAGGAATATGGAATTCTAAATATTTACTTTAGCTATGGAATTCAAATTGTAGAATTGGAAGATTTAGAATTAAAATTCAATTTCAAATTTAAATATTTGTATTGTCCCAAATAATGGATTTGGAATTGGTGGCTCCAATTTCAATCCAAGCTTCCAATTCCGTGATACCAAACGGACTCGTAATAAAAATGTACCCGCGAAATAGTGATGTTATCAAGATAATGACGCCGTTAAATTGAGCCATAACAAGGAAAAGTAAGCACTAGATCGGCGTCAAAAAACAAGCAATAATGATGAAAGCAATAATGGAAAAAATGTTTATAGAAAAGTTAATGGTCTTTCTATCTCCCAAAAGAAAAAGAAAAAAAAAAGAGAACAAGAAAAGATAATGGTCTTTAATCCCCACGTCGGCTGACTCAAGCAAGGCGACAACTACAAGACATGGTAGTAACACGCTAGTCTCCATTCCATTCAATCCGACGGTCCTCATTCCTTCACTATCATCAGTCACATCCTCATCCACCACGATAGTCTCTCACACCCACATATTATGATCATCATATCATATCATGTATTTTCCCTCTCTCTGCAAAAAAGGGGAAACCCCACCCTGTGGTGTTCGTCCTATTGATACCCCATCGCTCATCTCACAATTCTTGAACGAATGAAATGAACCAAGCTTAATGCTGTTGAGAAAAGTCTTTACATCCCATCATCATCCTATACTTCACTATATATATCTATATCTATATGTGTGTGTATTTTAAACTATAAAATATATATGCTTTGGGTAATAGATATGATGCATAAATCTTCAAGGAGAATTCTCCAGTAATATATACAACTAGTTTTGAATAGATTTGATATGCAAGAATCCTTTTCTTTTGTTTTCATTCTTCATTTCTCTATCTCACACACAAACACACACATAAACCACCATAACCTGACGGGGTATTGGGATTGTGAAGATGCAGTTTCCAAAAATGGGTTTGGTCTTTGGAGTGCAGATCGAACTATTTCTGATGTGGATTGTTGGTAGAAAAGATTGGAGCTTTTCTCTCTTCTCAATTTGAGGAGAAAAGAAAAGACTGGAGCTGTCATCTCTCCTATCTCAAGAAAATTTTATTGTTAGGCTTAGGGCGGAAGAAGATAGAGGCAGAGAGAGACTGACAGAAGAGAGTGAGCACACGCAGACAATTGTATAAAGAGGATACCTTTGTATACGTGTGCTCATTTCTCTTGCTGTCAGTTTAATTTCCCCTCTTTCTCTCTCTATTAAAATATGTATAACCTCCCATCTTTCCTATATCTCTGCCGACCATAAATATACAGCACCAGATGTGGAAGAAAAAAAAGCCTTAAAAAAGGTAAAGTTATTAGATATGAGGCTTCATTTCCCAAAAGATCATAATATATGCATCAAGAGATCAAACATAAAATACCCATGATATCTATATATATTGTGACATTACATCCTTAGCCAGTTAACCTTATCCATACTGCCATTGACTATTCCATGTTTGCTCATAAACACACACATACAGTGTGGACTAGGGTCTTTCACATCATCACACTGTTTGGTTAGAGCGACTTAGATTTTAGGAGAATTTGTGGCGATGATCATGGAAAGTCTCTGTTCTTGATGTGATTTCTTTATTATTAATGACATTTTATATATGCACTGAAACCAGCAATTAAGACAAAAGCGTTGCTTTTCATGATGCTGTCGGAGAGGAAGAAGTAGGTTTTTGCAAGGTATACCTCATTAGTCATTGCCCATCTGATTTAATTAACCGAATATATTTCTTTTAATATTAGGCGTTTTCGCTTAATGTAACTCTACCTAATTCCATGCCCATTCCGCCTTCCCTCCCTCATGGTTATGCAACTTAAGAAAACATCAATTTGCAGAAAACCTCCATCGCTTCCGGGTAAGCTTTTTGAACATTTTATTGCGTCTTTTCTTGATGAGGAGATGAAAGTTTTCCATAGTTGCGCAACAATTTATAATTTTATCTTACGTAGTTACTAGGGCATTCTAAATGATATAAAGTTCTGCTCTTTAATAATTTTTACACAAGAGTGGACTCATATTGACAGCGATTATTGCTGGCCTAATCTTATGACTGAATACAGTTTATGCTGTATGCACTTGTTGAGTATAAGGTTTCGAATTTTCTTCTCTTCTGTTTGTGTAGAATGTATCTTTGGCAACTCTTGTTTCGCCTACCTCGTCTCTTCCATATCATGAAGATGTGAGACCCTCCATAGCAATTACATCACCGGATACGAGTAAACAATCTTCTAGGAAAATACTCTTCAAACTTATTATTGTGTTTGGGATATAGATGATATTTTTTCCTTAGATTGAATGCTTAATATGGATGGTGAATGGTATGAATGTACTTTGCGGACCCAATTATATAATAGGGTTACAATTTTGAGGCTTTTGGGGATGGGGAGGGAACCGGGATGAGTATGAGAGCATACCATCCATGCCCAAATTGTATGCGCGTACGTATCAGTTATTTATATTTATTATTCATTCTTGTTGGATAATATAGCAAGCTTGTTCACTTCGACAATATATAATCAATTTGCTAGATAGATAAATGAATAGACTGTTTTATATGATAAAGTTAATAAAAATATCATATGTACCTACTTTGATGCATCAAGAAGAAAGAGACCGATAAACAATATCAGACCTCATTGGGGGCATGATGCATATCGCCCATTTCACTATCCACCCTTATCCATTACAGTAAATGAGACCCTAATGTCTTGTTATTGGTTATAGATTATATGATCTTTAGTCATTTTCCTTACGTTCCTTGAGAATTGGAGGGTATTTCCACCTAGCGATGCCCAAGTTTGAGATGACCCAAGATTGTTGGTGGTATTAAGGTACAATATGGATACATCTATATCTGATATTCTAATGGAGATGTGGATTGCTAGCAGTGTGTAAACTAGATATCAAATAATGGGATCTATTGAGGAAAATCTGTATCAATGTGGATGGGAATATGAAGTTCTGTCAGAAATCTAATCATAACCAATTTTGACAAGTACAGGGGTACTTGGTCAGTGTTCTTATCAAATCTCACAAGCAGCATCTCTCTTATAGGGAACTAGAAGCCTACAAAAATTGTCACCAACTTGCAAAAGGCTCTTGAATGGCCTATAAATTTATCTAGATTTCATTAACATAGAAATGTAGTTAGCAGATGGATTGAAGTATTTAGTGGCAGATTAACGGAAGTCTCAATATTGAATTTTCTATACTGTATCTTTGGAATACCAAACTATCCCCAAACGGAAAAGTTTAGAACTCTATTTGTACACTGTATTTGGTGGCAAATTTTATTTCTTGCAGCACATATTAAGACCTTTGGCCAAAATAGAAGTGTTGCAAATTTTCTACAAATGAATCCCATGCCACATTTTGATGGACAGGTTAAAGTCCCTTTAGAATTTTCTGAATTTCTGTGAAGTATGAAATACGTGTTCATTGAAGCAGTAAATTGATTTTATTAATGATCAAGCTCAAGCACGGAATACTTCTTTTTGCTGGAAAAAATTTGCCGTGAATATATGTTATTAGTTTTTTTACCTGATGTTACTAGTGTTTCATGCAGCTGAGTATGATGGAATAATAGAAAGATTGATGATAGAGTAGGAACTTTACAGATTAGAATTACTGGAAGTTTTGAGCCTGAATTTCTACATGTTTAATTTTTTGATATTTGGAATAACATTGTGATGTTGAATTTGCAACATGCATATAGCTTCATGAGAATATATATGTTCTCAAATTTGTGACAAATGTATCTTTTGTATTCTTTCAAATCGTGGTCGATTCATCAAACACACCCATATAAAAATAGTTCTATGTTGGTAACAAAAGCCATTCTTTGTACTTTGAGATAAATTTTGGGATTAGTTTGTAATTCTTTTTTACGGGTTACATCTCTTTTTGAGTGAAATATCAAAGGCGGAGTAAACTTTTATGATCTTTATGAAAAATGATGTAAATACGAAAGTGTTTCAATGCATGGACATCATATTCTGGGCCATGCTAATTTTGATCTCAAAAGTTGTTCACGCTATTGCATGCATATTGATGGTACATGATCTGGTAATCTAGTGGTTAGAGATGGTTTTCTGTGGCAAACCTGATAAAATCGTCATATATGGATCTCATATGCCTTCATTATGCTATTGACTAGAAACGAGACAAAGAAGCATATCTATCTATCTATCTATCTATCTATCTATCTATCTATATATCTAAATGCTTAGTATTCTTTGAAAAAATATACAAGCCTCCGTTTTGCTCCAAATAGGATGATGCATGCAATATTCTTTTTTCTCTTTTCCAAAATATAAATCATTAATATCATCATCATCATCATTATTGTTATTTACTGCAAAACACAACACATGGCATTAGAGATTAAGAAAGATCGAGCGGCAAAGAGTAGTAGAGTACAAACTTCATGCATGGCTTTGATTTTTGTTTGCATCTATTAGCTCATCCATGATGTTTGATGTTGGGATGGCATTCACTCCTTGTACCCTACTTCCATGCTACATCGGTTAATTGTGATGATTTAACTACGACAAAATTGTCTTTTATAGGTCCCTTAATCTTGAGCGGCAAACTGTGACTGCTAATTTGCTTCGCATTTTTCCATCTTGATTTGAGGAAATTCTCCAACTGACATTCGACTTGTACAATGTGAGGATCTTATATTGATTTTTATTCTTTTTCTTGAATTGGAAATTCAAATTACACTGTTTTATCTTAAAACTGAAAGTTGACATTCGTTGATATAACTTGAATACTTGAGAGTTTAGAAGTCCTATTAGTTTATCTTGTATCTCATTGGTGGTAAACTAATTAGCGAATTGACATGGATCCTCCTCATCATGTAATTTGACTCCATGCTACCAATTTATTGACTCAGAAAATTATCTATTTGAATTACAAGTTACTTTCAGCTATCAAAAAGAGTTATCATGCGGCCTTTAGCAATGTTTATTAAAATTGCTCTATTTGTTGATAATTTGAATATTTCTTTAACCACACGGTGTGGCTTTGTCCAATGAATTTGTCTCATATCATCTATGCCAATGTTGTAGACACGTTTTGTCATTGTTCTTAGTCATGCATCTCTTATCTAGAATATAGAACCGAATGAATTGTAGCTGTCGTCACATTTTTTTACTGAAAATTTTCAGCAGTTATAAATATCTACTGATGGAGATATATGGTAGCTGCTAAATTCAAGAATGCATTATGCTAATCGGTTGGAAAATTGACCAGTTTTTATACAAGTTAGGCAGTTAAGTACATGCTGCAGTTACTACATTCTTGGATAGTTTTTGTTGGTGGTTATCACATGTACCACAGTATTTATTGGAGTCATTTTAATGGTATACTCTATAAATAGTATAAGATTTCCCCTGAATAGGAACTCTCTCTCTCTAGAAATTTTCCACAATGTTGTACTTTGTTGCTTGCTAAGACCACAACTAGTACTCGATTTGTTCACCATGGCTCCTACTAGCTCCCCCCTGTAAGAACTGCACGTGCGAGTTCGCGGAGGCCTTTCCTAGTGCTTGGTAACCGCTTTGCTGTAGCCAAGCTTTGACCTTGACTGCTCGTTGCTTCTGGCCGCCTTATTCCATCACCCGAGATCCAAGGCAAAGATCTCTTGATTTCTTGAGGCCGGGCCGGCTTGGAAGCAAGCTACACATCTTGCCTATCTTCACCCACTTTCCCTTTTAATAATAAGGTAAGCTTCCAAAGCTCCTTCCTTTAGCTGGGGGAGCCTTCAGTTTTTGGATCGTCTTCTGCCCAATGCGATACCTCTGTTTTTTGGTTCCCATTGGGTTTACCTTGTTCACAGGTCGACCCCATGGCAGCAAGAAAATGCGATCTTGTGCTATACTCCGGTGATCTCTAGATGTGTTTCAAATGTTTTAAATAATATGTTTATGGTGATGGGGAGTTTGAGAACTAATAGGTGGGAGTGGACACTTTTTTGTGTCTGTTTTGTTTTATCTTTCCTTTTATTTTCTGGCATTGGACCATTTTCTTTATTAGTGTATTAATTAAGTCTTTCATCCCAAAGCCTAATTTGTATTCATGTGCTTCATATTCGCCCGGAGTTCGCTCCTAGAAATATAACCATTCCTGCATCCTCAACATCAACTCCATGAGCCTCATATCACTCTCATTGCTGAGGGGCATATCAAATAGAAAACTCACATTGGGTATATATGAGATAATTAGGAAGGGAAAAATGTAACGGATCCGATTCAAGTCCGAGTGGATTAGTACTGGTTGTGATTTATTAATTAGGTGACATCTTATTAAGTTAGATTTATTTATGCTTTAGAACTCGTCCATTAATTTTTAATTATATCTACTTATTTGGCATTGAATATATTATTTAGCAGGTCAGTGAAGATGAGCTTAGTACCGTATATGCTGCTGCGTTAACTACCTGTTGTAGTTCGTGAGTTTATATTATGTGTTTCTACAGGCTGGCCTTTATTACGAGTAGACGCGATAAAAGGCCTGCTTTCTACATGAACTGCGACGTGAATGTATAAATTACGTTTTATATTTTAGAATTGCTGAATACTAGTTTCTTTATCATTAGATTTATCAATGAAGAGCAGCGGCCTCATTAGTTCCAGACATGGCAAGTTTCTGATTTCAACAGCAGCTAGCAATCATCGGTTTCCTGTCTTGTGTTTCATCTGCAGCAAAATCTCAAAGCCTTCAAAATATCTCAAATTCTGCAAAGGTCATGGAATCAATAGGGCTATGCTATGTCCAAAAAAGTAGGCGACAAAGAATCCCCCAAGAGTTTTTTTGTCCCTATATATACGGGTTGCAGTTGCAGATTGCATAATAGTTATAGGAAAAGCTTCATTTTCTTTATTTTTTAAGTATGAAGCAAGAGCAAGTAAGCAACTTTCTCCTTCCACTTGGACTTCTCATTTGTGAAGGTTGATTGAACACACTACTCTAACATCACAATTGGCTTTTTATCAGTATTACACGCTTATGTTTCATTTTCTACTTGCCCCACCTTTAGTAATTATGGACTATCGTTGAGTTCATCATGAATAAATGTATAATATATTACCAACAAAATCTCCAGAATGAGACTAACATCAGTAAACATCATCTTATTAGATTAGAAATTTTACAACCAACTAATTTAACTCTACAACTAAGTTATCTTTGCGAGGAATGAGAAAACATCATATAGCAGAGTCAAATTGTGAACAAAATCATCGCTACACGACGATGCAGCAACCTGTGTTCTAAGCAAATCGTCATATATAGAAACAAGGTGTCACCACGAATGTGCTTCTTCTTGCTGTCGATTTCAAAATGCTACCAGAATCACCGGTAGAGCCGGCAAAGTCAGTTTGGCCCGCTCAGGTTTAGGGCTGGGCTGAACTGGAAAAATAATAGGCCTAAAAAAACCTTGGCCTAAAATCTCCACCAAAACAGCTCGTCGGGCTGATTAGGTTTTGAGGCTAAAAAGTCCGAGGTTTCCACTACAAAAAATGCGGGATTTACCGACGGAAAATCCATTGGTAGATCCATATAATCAGTTGGTAATTATTTGGTTTTACTGACGACCGCTGTCTGTTGGTAAATTTTACCGATGGTCGTTGCTCATCGGAAAAGCCTGTCCGCTTGGCCGTTGGCCGTCGAAGTCACCATCGATTTTACCGACAGATTTGTCTGTCGGTGTTACTGACGAAAAATAGTCCGTCGGTAAAGTTGAGAGATTTACCTTCGGCTTGTATCCTCGATCTACTGATGGAAGTTTCTGTTGATAAACAAGATATTTTTTACGTCCGGTTACCGACATAGTGTTTCCTTCAATAATCTTGGATTTCAGTTTTTTGGTTTTTTTTTTTTTTTATGTTTGTTTTTTTACCAAGTTAGAAAAACTTGTTTTCAAGGAACCAATTAACGAAACAATAAACTAACACACCAACGAGTCCAAACTAAAGATAGATACATACAATACAACATATTCGATTTCAAACAAATTCGAGTTTAATTCAGTTGAAACAAACTAGTAATTCAGGCCAATTAAACATTATACAATACAACACAATCACATTTCTTCAGAGTCTTCATTGTTAGGGTTGGCCTGTGAGTGACTTGATTGATTGCATTGCTGGGTCATGAACTAATGCATCTGCTGCATCTTCTCCTCGATTCTATTAACCTTATTAGGGATGTCAACCGGGCCAACGTGCTCGGGTTCGAGCTGACCTTATCAGGTTTTCGGGCTATTTGGTTACGGGTCATTCGGATTGTAATTTTTTCGGAATAGAAATTCTCAACCCTAACCCTAAATTATCGGGTTTCGGGCTAACTCATCGGGCCAATGTGCCTCAAATATTTTTATGAATTTTTTTAATTAATATATTAATTTTGATAGTTGTATATATATAACAATAAAATACATTCATAAATGAATATTATTTCAACTCAAAACTAATATATAGCTTTTAGAGAAGTAAGAAAAAATATTTTTCTTAATAGATTATCATTTTTAAATTTTTTAAATTTAAACATTTTATATTAAATGTTATAGTAAAATATAGAAAAGTGAAATGATGAACATAACTTTTGAATATTGAATAAAAATGCATTTTTTTCACATACGTTTGAAAAAAATCTTATAATACTAACTTTCAAAAGTTGCAAAATAAATAAACTAATGAAGTTTGAAAACTAAATAACGAGAACTTGCTAATTTTCAGGTCGACCCTATAGGTTCGGGCTAGCTTCGGGCCTACCCTATCGGGTTGCGGGCTATTCGGTTTAGGGTCATGCAGGTTGAGATTGTTTTTCGAGTTGGGATTTTTCAACCCTAACCATGTCGGGTTGTCAGGTTAATCGGGCCAACCCACGAGTTTCAGGCTAAATTGACATCCCTAAACCTTATCTTAAAGCATCACTCATTCTGTGCGCTCTACATCCAAGTTTTGTTGCATCTAGGATAAGGTCTGTTCCCACACGGGATTGGACGATCATGTACTCTGTGTGGAGAAGCCACCCACAAGGCTCGTTGCCATGCTGCCAGTTCCGAGCATCGTATTCTTCTTGTCGATGGGCCCTTCTATTACATCTTGGTGGAAAATTTGATTGAGATCGGCTTCCTTGCATTGGGTCGCAACAATCTCTTGCACCATCGCCTAGTTAACAAGAATCATAAAAGAATGTTATATAAAAAACAATTGAATAATATATATATATATATATATATATATATATATGTGTGTGTGTGTGTGTGTGTATATATATCATATAACATAACTTACATCAATATCTGCAGCTTTCTTATACGTGTACGTCCCATTTGGATT
>JAYDZE010556291.1:0-13050 GCA_034509125.1 Monilaria moniliformis | reverse complement strand
GCTTGGTCTTGCATCTGCATGATGATGATCTTGGTGTGCGACGAGCTTGCCGGGTAGAGAATTCTTCAGAGAAGCTTATTTTCAGTGCCTTCAATAAGATATGGATTTTACATTAGGTTTCTAATGATTGTTGATTTTTTAATTTACGTTTTGTCTGTCAGAACACATTCAAGCGCATTGCTCCTTTGATGGAACTTGATACTATGGTTGCTCTTGCCAACACACATAGGTTTAACTCCGATCATAGGTATGTATTAACAGATCCCAACATAAGCTTTATTTGATTACTTTCTTATGAACTCACTTTTCTCCTTTTGTTCTACAAATTCTTCATCAGAGGTGACTATGAAGACTTTCTTAGAGATATTGCAATGCTATTCACTCAACGTATGTCTACCAGGATTGATACCTACATGGCATCACTAATACAGGTCTGCATTCGCTGACAAGATACTCTTTTAGATAATTGTAAAGTGCTTCCATGGTTTTCATCCATGTCAGTAATCGCTATATAGATGCGTTTCAATTAGTCAGGTTGTATATGTGCAGGCTTTTGAGGCACCTTGGCCAGTTATTCAAGCAAATGCCATTTATTTGTGTAGCAGTATAATTGCTTTCTCAAGTGTTCAGCATATCTCCACCCTTTACTTAAGTCAGGTATTCATCCTACTGCACTACACAATTCTTTTGTTAGTCCCCACAAAATTTTGAAGTTACATATTTAGAGCTACAATTTTATTTTAGGTTTTCGTCATGTTGATTGGGAAGATAAATAGATCGTCAGACGCGATTGTGAGAGCAACTGGTTCTTTGGCCCTCGGTTTGCTATTGAAGTCGACCAATTCCTCTTGGAAATCCACTCGTCTGAATCCACCAGACTCACTCCTTGTGGGACGCGAAGCAGAATCTTCTAGGAGGTCATGAAGCACAGACGCAAGAAGACTGCAGATATGTTGATATCTCGACCCTGTAGTATTCACGCACGACGAATATAAGATGGAGAGTCTAGTAAGAGACGTCGTGTGCCTTCAATGAAGATGGTTCTACCAAGTGCTTTTGGTTGGCGACAAAAGAGATGGTTTTTGAATCTCTTGAAATCGTTTAACTCAAGTATGATTGTATATATGCCAAGTGATTTGATTCATTTGTGTATATGCGTGTATCTGTGTGTAACTTTTTGATGTATAGCAGTTGGGACTTAGGTAAATATTATACTGCAGCTTAGTAATTATGTTCTGTGCACTAGTTTGTCTAAGCTTCTGAGCTTTAAACAGGAACACCTCACTGCACATATGTTGCGAAACTTCCCTTTTGACAAAATGGGAGTTTGGGATCTGATGTATGTCATGCTCTAATTTACTTTTTTTTTTTTAATGCCCAAGTGTACAGCAATGATATTGATAATATTTTTGTATGGTGGCATTGTCAATCTAGTATTATACACGAAAGTACACAGAATTGCTTTTATGGAACCATAGATTTCAACCTTTATATATTATCTTAAGATTTAATGTAGCATATGCAGTGTTTGTATTATGATGTTGTCATGAGACATTATATTCAACTGTGATATGAGTTTGTAGGAGTAAACATTGCTTGTATTACTGCTGTTCTCATACTTGATCCTGCTAATTTTGTTTCTAGAGAAGAAAGGGACAAATCTGGAAAGGAAGCTGAAATTAGACGTACTAGTTAAAAAAAGATATTTTTGATTTAATTTCAAATATAGCCTGAATTTTAAAAAAATATATTCAAAATTCAGGTTATAATTGAAACTTTTTTCAAATTTCACTCTTTACAATTAGCACTATTTCAATAGTTAGGCTGAATTAATTATTACTTTCACCTCATTTAAGGAACTACTAGACAAATCTTCAAAGAAAGATTCACTTGAAAAGATATTAGCAAGAAAACTCAAATTAGTACTTCTTAACTAAACAAATTTGAGAGTTTGATAGATAGTTATTTTTGCCGCGTAGCAATATTTTCCAATGAATTTCATTATTATTTTATTGTGTGGTTTTGGTTTATGTATCAATGAATTGGGATAGGTAGTGTGACCGTTGCCCTTTTTTCTTTATCTTTTCTCTCTCTTCTCGTTTATATCTTATAGACTATATAGAAAAGTTTTGGGAGTTTATGGTGTTTCTCTAAATGTTAGAAACATTATTGATTTTTTTATAGAGAATAATACTATATTGGGAACTTTTTTTCATACTTGGTCATTTAATACATATTGACATTATTAATATATTTATCGTTTCCGTGCTAAAAAAATAATAAAATCGTATGTCCATCTTACTTTATATGAATAATACAATAGTTTCTTTTTTTAAAATGTTAGCCATGAGCTCTAAAATTAGTGAGAGAAATTCTAATTTATTTTCTAACTATCATAGTTAATCAATCAAGTCGCTTGTCTCCTTCTAATTAAGATCAATCCAATAACTAGTCTTTTCCAACATAGAGTTTCATATAGTAACCTTAGCTCGTGGGGGATTGATGCTGATGTAGACATATTCATCACGAGAAACATAGCTTTTCTTCTTAATATACCCTGAATTAACATAAAAATTCTCTAAATGTGATTTTTTTATAATTTCTGTAAACGGGTAAGACGCATGAGGGTTAGTGAAGACGCATTGTCCTCATGCGTCTTACACCAAAACGATGACGTTTCCATTCCGCGTCTAAAGACGTATCAAGCTGATGCGTCTTACCCAGAGACGCATCATGCTGATGCGTCTTCCCCCTTGCATAAACAGCTTCTTGGCAGACAGTTTTTACACACGCACGCTCTTTCCGATTTGCAAATTTCGTCGATTCCATCCGATTTTAGGCGTATTCCGGCAAATTTTGTTGAATACCAGCCAAATGTATGTATTTTTACTGTAGTTGTTAAATTTATGGTTTAATTCTTACATTTTTGTTGGATTTTTATATTTTTAGGACTTAATTGATTTAGGATGAAATTTTGATATATTTAGGTATTTTTGATTGATTTAGAATAATTAAATTTTGTATTATACTTTTTTAAATTGTTAGATACATTGTGATATATAGAGATAACAATTTCTTTCGTAATTGAGTTATTAGATGATATATAATAATGTATTTACTTGTTAGATACTGTAGTGTATTAGATGATATATTAGGTGTTTGATAAAATGACTAAAAGAATTGGCTATGTAGAGATGATAAATTAGTATATGTTAGTTTAGAATGTATATGTTATTTTAGAATATGTATGTTAATTGAATGTTATATTGTAGTGTATTTAGTATAGAATGTGTAACTTTGGTTATGTAGAGATACAAATATTTTATTGTTGTGAAATTGCGTATTATTCTTGGGAATTTTGGTAAATTGCATATTATTTTTGGGAATTTGGCTATTATTGTTGGGAAATTGCCTATTTATTGTTGGGAAATTGCCTATTATTGTTGGAAATTATCGATTATTGTTGGTACATTATTTTTGAAAAATTTGAATTGATATTCTTATTATGGTTGATAAATTAGTGTATGTTAGGTTAGAATGTGTATGTTAGTTTAAAATATGTGTGTTAATTTAATGGTATATTGTAATGTATGTTAGTTTAGAATGTGCAATTTTGGTTATATAGAGCTAAGAATATTTTATTGTCGGAAAATTGGCTATTGTTATTGAGATTTTTTTTTTAAAATTTTGGATTTATATTATTATTACGGTTGAGAAATTTGGATATTATTGTTGGGAATTTTGGATTGTTTGTATGATATATTTTGTTCGATTTTTTGACATTGTATTTGCTAACTTTATTTATTAGAATTGTATAATGGCGAGCTCGTCAAAGTCAAGTGCTCAATTGTTCTGCGACCCAAAGGATCATTCGGTGCTATTTTTACAGCGAGTTCCTGTTTCGAGAAGGATTCGGGCTGATCAAGATCGGAAGCTTTTGCAAGTCCGCATATGAGAGTAAGTTATGAGATTATAAATCCATTCATCAACAGGTTATCGAGTTTATACATGACTTTGGGTTCGGCGGTTTTTGGCTTGTGGAAAGTCAAAAGACACCGATCATCACTTGATCACTTCTTTGGTTGAACGGTGGCTACCAGAGACTCATTCTTTCCATCTTCCTACTTGTGAGGCGACAGTGACGTTAGAAGATGTGGAGGTACTTTGGGGTCTCAGAGTTGATGGATTTGTTGTGACTGGGGTGGACCTGAACTTCAAGACCGAAGTATGGATATAATAGTGTCACCGCTTATTGGGCTTTACCCCTCGTGAGACTGAAATGAAAAAGGTCGGTCTTGTATGTTACATCGCCTAACATAATGTCATTGGCCTCTTGCATCATTCTCTTTCGCCTTCTTCAGGGCCCATGGGGTCAAGTCATTTTTGCACTACTGTGCTTTCGTTATTTTGCTAATGAATCATTCAATAGTCCTCAAGAACGTCAAATCAATGCAAGCTCTGATTGGTAGTTCTCGTGCACCTTTCAACACATTGTTGTTGCATTCTACCATGTTAGTTATAGCCTCGCCCTATCTACGACATTTCTCGTATGCCAGAGTCCACTTCACTCTATCTAACTCTTCGAGGTACCTCACAGCTCCATCACTAAAAGTCACATGTGCACGCCTTCGTTTGTTAAATTTATGCTTTTGTGTTGCAATACCCATTGCCCATACCAAATTTTTCACATTTACGCCCTTGTACGTTTGCGACACGTTTTTCCTTACGTGCACCAAGCAACATCTGTGATGGCCTTTTGATGCTTGTTGTCATACCTCAAAATTCATAGCATTTATGATCTCGTGGTACCTATCAGATATTATGCGCAACTGTTTATCACCAATTGCTACATAACTCCTAACAAGGCCTAGAAACCAATTCCAACTATGATTGATTTCTTTATCCACAACAGCATACACAACAAGTAAACACTTCTTATTAGTATCAAAACCTACTGCATTAATTAGTTTACCTTTGAGTCTTTCCCTTAAGTGTGTCCCATCAACAGTTAAAACTGGTATGCATGTTTGAAATGTCAATAGGGTTGGCCCAAATGCCCAAAATACATACTTGAAAAATCTTGTTCGTCCGGGAGCTCAATCTCTCATCATGGAACCACTCAACAACCATACCAGGATTCTATTTTTGCAATTTATCCATATATTTGGGCAATTCTATAAATGAGCCCTCCCACCCACCATATACAAGCTCAATTGTCTTCCTACGAGCATACCAGACTTTTTTGTAGCTACATTCCACGTGGTATTTTTCCTCCACGTGTTTCTTGATGGCTGACGACTTGTAATCAATCATTTTCAATTTGATGCCGAACACACAAAGTAATTATTGCTGACGTAAAGTTAGCGTGCTCCCTTAAATTTCGATGACCAAGACAAGTGTGCCCGTTAATCCACGTTCTTATTTCTCATCTTCCATCATGCTTTCGCAATGTTGCTCGGACCTCCAAACTATATTTCAACCCAGTTTGACTAGTTCGACCTTGCAACCCATACGGAAATTTGCATACCTCATGACATCTTTTCCCTTTGCTTTCCACAACCACAAGTTGTCGCACAACTTCCAAATGCCACAAAGTCACAGCAGTCTTCAAATATAGCTCGCTATCAAACTTTGTGCCCAAGCCGATATGTGTGGGATTACTCTCATCCCAATACCATACATTTTCTACATTACCATAAAAAGTGTGTGCACTATACCCTCCAACTTTACTAGGTACAGACAGAAAATACTCTGACCCCGTATGCACATACTGTGAAACTGATTGCTCTCCACAAACTGTCGGAACATATGGTTTGGTTGCAGCAATCAACCAGATTATCAACGTAAAATCATTAATGAAACTGCAAAAATTAAATTAATTTTTTTAATTACAAATGAAAAAATTATAATGAAATAAGATGCATTAACCATATATGACATACCTTGAGATGAATCGTCCATTGCCAAGAAAAAATTCAAACGAAATATATTGTTGTGAGAACTATGAAAATGTAAAAAGGTACTGCTACAAACGAAACAAATTAAGAGGGTGAATATCGACATCTAAATCGTCTATATTAATATATAAAAGAATTTCTATCCTATTTCAATATTTATCATATATAAAAATTTAATGTTTAAAAGATAAACATAAATAACAAATATCCTAATGTCGCTCTAGTAAAATATAAAAGGAATGTAAATCTAAATACCATATCACACGTTAATGTGGAAGATAGAAGTTATCATAATTTTCGATTTCCATAGAACCACATAAAAAATTGCAATATAGTCCTTACTATTAAAAATAATATATAATTAATTGACACATGGCGCCATATATACGATTGAATTCTTATATCTAACGATTTAAAAATAATCTTAATTCTGCAATAAGGATGGATTCGTATTTGAATACATCTATATATATATAACTTCTCCCTTCAAACTTGGTTTTGATTTTGAATACAAAATATAATTATTCCCTTTGTTCATTTTTAAAATTCCAGCTCCGCTCTACCCACCACCGACATTTTCTTTCGCGCATCCCTTGACAGCATCCGCATATATTCGTCTGTTCACAGAAAAAATAACTGATATTTATATGTTATTAAGTTACTTTCATTAAGAATAGATTAATTTGTTTACACAAAAAATAACTAATAATTATATCATATTTAATTGGAGGATAGTATTTTGTTTTTGTGTGTGTGTGTGAGAGAGAGAAGAGAGAAAACAGTGAGAAAATTTAAATTACTATTGGTATTGGCTGCATTATGTTGTGTGTGATAAATCGAGTTGCAATCATGAGTTAATATATCAAAATAGCCACTTTCGTATTTTAAAAATAAAAACTTAGTCTTTAAATAATGCTATTCACAACAAAATTTATCATTGGTCATTACTGTTAAAATAGTAACTCACAACTAAACATATTCTTAATTAATTATGAATTAAAAGATAAAATAATAAGAATAACAATTTTTTTATATTATAATGGTTAATTTTCATCTTCACTTCTCTTTTTAGTTGGTTCTCTAAGTATTTTCTCAATAATTTTTCTCCACATTTACAGTGGGACCCCACATGGGATCCTCTATTCCAATTTAATTTAGGCTCCCACTTAAAAAATTTAATTATTTTTCTTCAATTTTTATGTTGTGAATTTAGTTTAATTCTAGTATTTCAGTAACCAAATAGAGGTATATAATTATTATTTATGTTTAATTTACGTTATTTTAGTAAAAAATGGTTATTTCGATTGATAATTTCAAAATCAGGGTTTATATATAGGGATAATTGTAATTTAAATCATAAATTTTTGTTGACTTCTGGTCAATCCCATAATTTTTTAAACTGGAAAATAAAATCATAACTTTTGACATTTTCTCAATTATCCCACATATCAAAATTCCAGTTAAATTGGTGGTGATGTGTCAGCTGAAATTTCTGACGTCGACAAAACGTCTGTTCTTCAAAATGATGTCGTTGAGATAATTGTCATTTAAATCATAACTTTTCGTTGAATTCAAGCCGACACGTCACCACCAATTTCACCGAAATTTTGATCTGTGGGATAATTAAGAAAATGTCAAAAATTATGATTTTATGTTCCAGTTTTAAAGTCAACGAAAAATTATGATTTAAATAGCAATTATCCTTTATATATAACTATTTAAAATTTCATTCTTCACAATAAATATGAATATATAAGTAATAAAATTTAAAAGAGCGAAGTTGAAAAGGGGACACGAATTATTGTACAGCATTCTACACATAAACATCTCTTGTGGAAGATTTAGGCGCCGCGGTGTCCGCTTTCACCATCCACTCCTAAATACAACACAATCAGCGACCGTGGCCATGGCGCAGCTCCATTTCCTCATGATCCCCCTGACCAACTTGGCAAATCCCTGGCCCGCCGCGTCTCCATCGTCACCACCCCCCTCAACGCCAAGCGCTACAAGCCCATCCTGGACTCTTCCGCCGAATCCAGATGATCTCATTCCACTTCCCCTTCGAGAATCTCGACACCCTTAACTCCCTCGATCTCGCCCGCCAGTTCTTCCACGACCTCATTCGACAACTCCACCCCGCCCCCAACTGCATCATCTCCAGCCGACGCCTTCCGCATCCCGCGCTATGTCTTCGAAACGGTGTCGTGCTTCACTCTCCACTGCTCTAAAAAATCTCTCAAGCTCTGAGAGTGCAGCTTCCGATTGAGCAATTTCTGGTGCCACAAATTCTCACCTCGAATCCGGACCAAGGATTCGGATTCGTTTATTCACCGGGGCCGGGGCACGCTGGTGAACACCTTCCAGGAGTTGGAGCTATGGTACCTGGAGGCATGCAGGGATGAGAGAGGAAATGTGTGTAGTGTGGGCCCAGGTTCTCTCTCTAACCGGGAGGCTTCCGTGCATTACTGTCCGACGTGGCTGGATTCCATGAACATGAATTCAGTCGTGTGTATGCGTGCTTTGGGAGCTTGTGCTCTTTATCTCTGGAGCAGATAATCGAGATAGGATTAGGGCTGGAAGAATCTCCTCCTCCTTTCATTTGGATCATCAGGAAACAGGAGAAAAATTCTTAAGAGGTGGAGGAATGGCTGGTGGCGAAGGAGTTGCAGGGAAGGGGGCTGGTGGTGTGGGGATGGGCGCCGTGTTAGCAAGTATCAAAAGGAAATAAGATCTAGAGGCTAAGGAAAGAAGATCCGGAGATAATTACGTATCCCATATTCATAGGAAGTTGTTATCTTTTACCATGTAACAAAATACAATCCCTTTAAAAGGGAAGATGTAATCAAAAGGAAAAATTATCAATGAAAAATATAGTTTTGTTGTACTTTTCAACACGCCGCAGGTGATGATCCTGTCCCACCCCTCAGTGGGAGGGTTTTTGACGGACTTTAGATGGAAACTCACTCTGGAGGGAGTGACTGCGGGCGTGCCCATGATCAGGTGGCCCATGTCTGCCGAGCAGTTTTACAATGAGAAGGTGGTGGTAGATGTGTTGGGGATTGGAGTCCGGGTTGGGGTCGAGAGCTACGCGGCGAAGCAGGATTTGATGAGGCGGGACCGTGTGAAATCTGCTGTGCGGAAATCGATGGATCAGAGAGAGAGGACAGGGAGAGCAGCTGAGGCACTTGCCAAGGCGACCACGGACCGTCTTTCTTGAATGTGACGTTGTTTATTCAGATGTTGTGGGAGCAAATTAATATAGAAATGGCGAATGTATTGATTATGATTGTAATTGAAATCTAGTTTTTAGATATAGAAATTATTAACAATGAATTGGTGTCTCTATAGTAGTCAACGTAACGTCGGTGAAGATAAATTTTAGCAGCTAAAAGCGTAAATAGCATGATTTCTTGTGGAAGTGCATGAAGAAACTGAAATATGCATGATTTAGAAATGAATTACTTTAACTTGATCAGAATTGGTTATTTCATAAATTGAATCAATTATTATTGAAATGAATGTATCATGTTTACCTTGTTTTAAAAAAAAAATAGTGGTGGGGTTTCTTAAATCTACAACATCAGTGATCAAAATACCCTTATACCAATTTTAATTTTTTGAACAAATATACTTTTGTTGGAGTGGTAGTACGGCCTGATTTATGATGCATATATGGTTCTCAACAAAACAACTTTTCAATGAGTTAGCCTTAATACTAACGTCCGTGCCCGTGCACTTGTACGAGAGTTCTGGTCAATATTTATAACATTGAGTTATTTTTAAATTATACTCAAAATTTGATCTCATAATGACTTTTTTATTCAATTTTTTATTTATTTATAAATATAATAAGAATTTATCTCAGTTATTCACTTAATAGCTCCCTTCATTTTTACACGGAAACTAATACCGACGCGTATCACCGCAACGACAGTGACACATCAACATAAATTACATATTCATGTGTTATCTGTTTTCTTTTAACAACATGCTTATTGTTATCGCACAATAGTTCCACGTACATATCTGATCCATAATTGACCGATCAAATCCAATAATATGAAGAAAAAAAAAGTTTCAATCCACAACATGGAATAAGAAACCAAATCAAAATAGTAAACCATAAGGGATATATAATGAAAATACAAACGCAAATCTGAAGAACAAATCCCTATTTTGGGTAAAGCAAAGGTCAAACAGTACATTTATTCAAACTTCAAACTAATAACATAAAGCCTACCATTAAAGGGTAAGGCTAGAAAACAGCCAGAATGCCAAAGGATATATAGAAGTTGCCCTATATAGCAATTAAGAAGCACACCATGTTTTGGATCAAGCCCAATGACATCCATTCACCCATGCAGGTGGGGGTGCAAGCACTTCCGCCGCCGCGACACCGCCGCCACGTAGGCGGCAGACGCTTACTCAGCAGCTGGCTCTTGAGTTATGGTGGCAAGATTAAGAGGGAGTGATGAAGAAGGATGCTTTGGTTGTTATATAAGAATACATGTAGGTAGTCATGAGGGCAATAAAGAATGATGTGACTTAAGTAGGAAGTTGTGGTCACTTTTGGTTAAAGGCAAACAAAAAGGGAACAAAGAAAAGAAGAAGTGAAATATAGGCGGCATTTGTAGCATCTTCAAGGGATATCCCAATAGCATATCTCCAATGCCCATAATATAGATATCAAAATATCCATTACTCCACAGCTTGGCTTTTTAGCTTCACATGAACATACTTCCTCTATACCCAACAACTGTTCTATTTCAGAATTCTATAAAAAAAATGATGTATCAAAATTCTCGTTCCCCTCTAAATACAAACCAATAATCTTTAGTTATTAGATTTTCTATTCAATCATTCAAAATAAAAAGGAGTAAATTTACTATTTTTTGGTGTATATTCCATCGAGGCCGTGTTAAATTAGGAAAATGCCTTTTAACTAAATAACCAATTAATTTATTTTTATATCTTTAAACCACTTATTATGGCCTTGCCTTACACGAGCCACACTATTGTTGAAAATTCTAACAGCTTTGCTCAACATATAGTTTGTTTATGTACGGAGCTCTCACGTTTTTTTATGGTGTTGGAATAGACGATCTTGTTCAGCTTGGTTGAGAGTATAGAATAAATTTGTATGCAATTGGATATATTGTGTATCCGCTCTAATTAAAATTAGAGCGGATATCTCATTGTGATTTTAAATTAAAATTTTATAATATCTCATTGTGATTTATTATTTATAATTAAAATTCAATTAGAGTGGGTGTACCATGCATCCGGATGGTAGCGGAGAAGTATGCCTTGAGCATATAAGTTCTCCCACGCAATTTTATGGAGATTGATCATTTATGTTCATGCTCTAAAAATATGAAGTTGATAGACTATATACATTATATATATGGGGCGCATTCGGTTGCACGCCCACGCATCCTACGTGCGGTCTGCCGGACCCGATCCGAATCTTGAACCGTTTTTTTTAAACAGTAATTTTTATTTATTAAAGCAATAAATTCTATGTACAACAATAATCACTTTTAAGATGATCACATTTATTGATAACATCAAATGTTATTTTAATTCATAACAAATGTAACTTTTATAAAATAGGTCATGGGTAGAGTTCGGATCGGATTCGTGTTGGATCGCGTTTGGGCCGGGTCGTGTCGAGCCGACCCGATCGCGCGCACCTTGAGGGTGTGCGTCCTGGAGAGTTTGTGTATATATATACACGGATGAGTTCTATATATTATAATAACACTTCTTTTGTATAAATACATCATTTTTGTTCATGCTCCATAAACAAATGATCTATTCAAAATTATTTTTGAAAGGTTATATAGTACTATTTTGAGACTTTGATATATAGTTTCAAATAATTAGTTGCTTTACTTATTAATTCGCAGTCACCAATTTGTGCGCGAATAGCAAGAAGTATATAACAGAGTCTTTTAAAAACAATGCAGGGAAAATGTAAATATTTTTGTTGATTTCTCTGTTCTAAGCAGAATTTGTGTTTGTTTATAAAATGTTAGAGGCTTATCTTATTATAGTGAGATATAGAAACATTATAATAATACGTCACGTCACTTCGCTATTTATTGGTATTTATTCATTTATTTTGAGCTAGGTTAATTACTACAAAGTTGAATTAGAATTAACAAATTGAAATTTTTTTGGCTAGAAGAGCACGTAATCCTTTTTCACAGGATAGTAGATGCTATATTAATTATTTTCCAAAAAAGTAATCATCATCAATTTAATCAGCGCCTCGAGTGCTATTTGATATCAGCAGCCATTTAGTTTTATAACAAATTAGTTTATGCTTTCATTGATAAGTGTACGCCAAATATTCCTCTTCTAGAGTTAATCTTCATATCTCTCAACTTAGGATTTGAATTATATGTATAAATTCGAACGAATATTCAGAGGCATCGTCAAAGAAGTCTATGTATATGAATGTATAAGGCATATATGATCATATGTAATATTGTAATGCAGGCTTTTTGCACTTCTGTTAGAAATTAATTTGATAATAAATTAAAGATGTATTAACTATATAAGATGTATGAGGATTAAGCATTAATTGCAGATGCAGATTGATAAGTATAAAATACATTTCCTGTGTTTTTTTTTTCACTTTTTAATTATCAAGTACCTTTTCTACATGGGCTAAAAATGGATCCACAATATAGAGTTAGTTTACATTATGATGCTTTGAGCCCATTACATCTTTTTTCAGCCGCATAAGAGAAAATGAACGATAGTAGTAATGGAATGACAACAGGTGGCTGCTATTTATCTGACAACTCTTTAACTCTAAGGAGGTGTTTGGTTTATATGTTAGGATAGTGTAGGATAATTAAATTGTGTTAGTATTTAGGATAAAATTTGGGTTAGAGATAAGGATAAAAAATTTAGTATGTTGTTTGGTAAGTAAGATAGAAAGTATGATAAAAATAAATTGAGTGTTTGGTAGATATGATTATATTATAGATAAAACATAAAATGACTATTTTACCCTTCTTCTAAATATAAATATAAAACTTTCAAAAAAAATATAAATATAAATATAATTTTAAGTTTAATA
>JAYDZE010556280.1:0-13051 GCA_034509125.1 Monilaria moniliformis | reverse complement strand
TGATTAATAAAGACGAAATCACCACCTCATCCTTTAATTTTTCAATTTTGTAGTGTTATAAGCAAAAAAAAGCCGCCAATTAAAAGTTACCGTTCTTTTAAATAAAAGTTTTTGTTCTCGTGAATAAAAGATATTTTTAATAAATAAAATTTATTTTTCTTTAGAATAAAAGTTATTATTTATAACGAATAAAAATTATTGTTCTCGTGAATAAAAGTTATTGTTCTTGTGAATAAAAGTTAATATTTTAATAAATAAAAGTTATTGTTCTTGTGAATAAAAGTTATCGTTCTTGTGAATAAAAGTTATTGTTTTAATAAACAAAAGTTATTGTTCTTTTGAATGAAAATTATTATTATAATGAATAAAAGTTACTAATCTTATAAACAAAAGTTTACGTTCTCATGAATAAAAGTTTTTTTTTGTATGAATAAAAATTATTATTCTTATGATTAAAAGTTATTATTCTTGTGCATAATAGTTATTGTTCTTTTGAATAAAATTATTGTTCTTGCTAATAAAAGTTATTATTATTGTGAATAAAAATTATTGTTTTAATGAATAAAAGTCGACATTCTTGTTTATAAAAGTTACACTTCTTGATAATAAAAGTTATTGTTTTTTTAAAAAAAAATATAATTTTTGTAAATAAAAATTATTTTTCTTGTGAATAAAAGTTATTGTTCTAATGAATAAAAGTTATTATTCTAATAGATAAAAGTAATTATTTTTGCAAATAAAATTTTTAATGACAATTATCCCCTTTTTATATTCTTTGTTTAAAGTCTAATTTGCCATTAAGAAAACTTTATTTATTTTTCTGAAAATTTAGTTTATATTTGATTAAGGTCTAATTCCAAATAAAAATTTAAAGTCTTATTTGATTTTATGGACAAATATTATTTTGAATTTAACCAAAGTCTCATTACAATAAAATGTATGAAAGTCTTATTTGATATAAACAAGTTATTTTGCTTTATAAAAATATGTTATTTATATGTAAGTAAAATTTAATTTATAAATTTAGCAAGAAAATTCTTAAAATTTTATTTGCTATTAAAAAGTCATTTTTGATTTTATGATATGTATTATAATTCATATAACATCTTAAAGTGTTATTTGTTATTAAAAAAATTTATTTGCCTCTTAGAAATATCTTAGTTAATTTTATAAAAAAAATTATTTATATGTAAGTAAAAACTAATTTATATATTTAACAAGAAAATTTTTAAAATTTTATTTGCTATTAAAAAGTCATTTTTGATTCTATGATATACTCCCTACGTTCCATTTCAGATGATCCATTTCTCTTTTTAGTTTGTCTCAATTGAGATGACCCACTTCCTTTAATTAAAGTGATTTACTTTTTCTCTATCTTTATTATTTCCACTAACAACTTTTTCTATCTCCTTCTCATTTCTCTCTCCTTATTAATTCATCCACCAACTTCTTCTCTCTCCACTTAAACTCCCTAATTAAAAGCTCCTAAAATACCGTGCCGAAACCCAAATGGGTCATCTGAAATGGGACGGAGGGAGTATGAAATAAGAAATTGGAAAAATGTATTGTAGTTGTGTTGTGCTCCATGATTGTGGATATAGGAGCACACATTGCTTTTGTGTGTAAAAAGTTGTCGTGCGACCCAAGTATTGTAGCTGTGTTGTGCTCCTGAGAGATGCCCTAACCTGGAAATCTTGAGAGATGTAGGTATGCTGAAATCCCACATCGCACGAATTGCCAGCCCTAATTTTTACCAACATTTTTGGGACAATGTTTGATTTTGGATTGATAATTCTGCTGCGCATGTTTTGTTACACTTTTCAAAATGCAGAGAAATGATTCTAAAGGTAAGAGCAAGCTCTCATACATAAAAGCAGGATTGAGGCATTGACCAGGTTAACCCAATCAGAAGAAACTGCCAAAAAACAGCCAGGATTGAGGTAAATGTTTTTTTTCCCCTGATCCATTTGTTTTTGCTGACCATTTCAATTGGAAAAAATAGTTGCAAGAAATTCAAAGTTAACCACCCTCTGCCCTGTTTCCCTACTCTGTAGAAGCAGGAGTTTTGTTCTCAGTTGCAACAGGAGAGAGCACTAGAGCTTCTTGCTCTGCCTGATGATGACGTTCCAAGGCTGCTGCTTGATATTGGTAATTTACTTAATTTTTAAATGTAATGTGTGTGTGGGTTCGCCTCAACTTTGTTGCTAGAATGTTCACTACATTGCAAATTGCGAATTTGGTCGCATGAGTATTGTAATTCAGCTAGTGCTTATTTGAAACAATTAATTGAGTTAATTCTGTTTGATCATCTACACATTAGTAGTATGGTACCTATGACTTTTGTGATGATTTTGACCTGTGTTTTATTTATTATTTCTCATAGTTGTGTTGCTCATTTTTTGGCATACGACTATACAAGTTTATACCTTTCACCGCTGTGTTTATTTGGGCAATGAAAGTTTATACTGTTATTAATGTGAAACTTATGTGCCTATTCATGCTATCACTATGACTTTGTTGAGAATTTCAATCTCCGGTTTGTTCAGGTTGTGAATCAGGATTGAGTGGGGAGATATTGACCGAGTACGGGCACCACTGGATTGGTCTAGATATATCTGGTTCAATGCTAAGTATGCTACTACTAACCCTCATATTTAATATCTACTAAAATTCTGCTAGTTAATCTTAGCTCTGTGCTTCTTAACTAATTTGTTAATATTGTCTCTATTTTCATTATGTTGTGGATGTTGTCAGCTGCTGCTGCTAACATAGTTCATTTTTCCTTTGACATGATCAGGTGAAAGATGAATGGTTATTATGGGAACTACTGAGGCAGAAAAGGCAGTCCCTATCATAAATTTTGCTTTGTTTACAGTATTTTATACTTAACTAATGTTTGTATATTTTATCTTGCTCTGTTAATTTTACTTTGATTTCTTATATCCGTTTATGAGTAATGCTTAGTGTTAAATCATTTGATATTCAGTTTTAGAACTCTGGCACATTGTGTTTATTTGTTATTCACCATAAATTATTTACTACTATCGATATTCTAGGCGAAGAACTGCGGCGGGGGAATCTGGCAGCTGATTCCCCTGTAAAATTGATCATTTTTTTAAAAAATGTTCTTACAAATTACTAGCGGATTTTTTTCCGCTGGAAAATATTACGGGTGGCCGGAGATCCGTTGATTTTTTTTTCCATCAAGCTTTTACCGACAGACAAAAGCAGTTGGTACTCCGCCTATGATATTTTCCGGCGGACTGAATCCACTGGTAATTGTTTTTTCCGGCAAATCTTTCACCGATGTGTGGTATCCGTCGATAATCAATATTACTGGAGGATAAATCTGTCGATAAAATGCGTGTTTTTTGTAATGAGAAAAGATTTTGGATGGTATGCATATTGTGCTCACTAGGTCTTCAGTATGAGAATTTTGTTTTAAGATGCATTTGAATTGTTTTGCAATTTTGTAAATGGCGACATCTCTGAGTTTGTGGGAGTAGGGAATTGGTGGTTTAGACAGTTGTAGTTTTCATTGTTTGTTTCTAAATCTTTTTTTTTTTTTTTTTTTTTGTATATAATCTAAGTCTTGTGTTGGAGTTTGTATTGTTTCTAAGAGAGAGTCGATTCTTGTTTCTGTATCCAGATCAACTTTTTGTTTTTGATCTATTTATTATATGTTGAAGGCAAGAATTGATTGAGAATGCTATGCTTAATGTGAGAAAGAGATAGAATGACTTAACTAATTTAAAATTAAATCGGAAAATTTCATCTCTACTCACCATTGATTTATAAATATTTCCTCTCTCATGAATAACAGTTGAAAATGTTAATCAAGCACAAATTAACGAACAAATCTTTATGGAATCTAGATTGTTATCATCAAAATATTGAGTTATAGAATTTGAAAGTTTTGAGCATATACGACCACATTTTGACATGTTTTGATTTATTAGTGAGAGTGTCAATTTCGAATTGGGTAATCAATTCTTATATCTTGTATTTTTTTTTATTGTTTCATAATTACTTTATGCTTTAGTTTGGTAACAACAAAGATTAGATCTTTAGTAGAATCTTGATGATCTTGATTGTAATTGTGACGATTAGGGGTGATTATTCGATTAGTCAGTTATCGATTAACCGATGACCGAACCGATTAAGGTCGGTTATCGGTTAACCGATAATCGAAAATTTCGGTTTCGGTTCGGTACCGGTTAGTGCTTAGGAAAAAAATCGGTTATCGGTTATAACCAATAACCGATCAGTTATAACCGAATAACCGATAGAAATGATAATATATATATATATATATGTATATATATTAATATTAATATTAGTTTCATGTATAAAATGTGTGTGTAGCCCAGTCTGTTGGAGCATTGCTTCTCATCAACAAGGGCTTGGGATCGATCCCTGGCGCCCTCATTTCCACCTCATTTCCATTTTTAATTAGCTTCCCACTGCTTCCTAGCCTTGTATTTACTCGTCCCTCATAGCCATCCCACATCGCTTGTCTAACGAAAGGCAAAACAGTAACTGCTATTATAAAGCCTCCTTCCCATCTTTTCACTATTTGTAGTTCACTACAAATAGTGAGCCTTATTTCGAGTTATTTATTTTTCATGGGTGATATATTTCCCATATTAAAAAATAAATTTCAGTATTAAAATTTCTTTATCGGTTTTTTCGGTTAACCGACTAACCGATCGGTTAGTAGTGTAACTGATCTTATATCGGTTCCGGTTCCGGTTATTAATTTGGGTGTAGAATTCAATCGGTTAACCGACTAGTCGGTTCGGTTATTAACCGAACCGACCGAATAAGCACCCCTAGTGATGATGTAGAGAGCTTGAGCAAGATAGTTTTGGTGAGGTGAATTTAGAAGAAACCTAGTGTTTCTCAAATAAGATGTATACTTCTTAATTTAATTTGAATTATTGATCATTGTGTAATTTATATTATTACCAAAAAATGTATTATTATATCTTTTTTATGACATTCATAAATACACAACGATCAATTACTTCTTTTTTTTAGTTAGATATTTAGGGTCCTGGTTGGACCAAATATATTTAGGTATAGATATTTTAATTATTAAAAAAAGACACTCACTATTCCTAAAGAACATTGAATGCCACCTATAAAATGGAGTCGTTAGTCAACAAATAAATACTACTTTATGGCTATTTTTATTAATAAAGATAGGTAAATTTTTAAATGTGTTGCATTTGGGTAATTATCACAAGCAAGCGCAACCAATTAATATTAATTTATTGACAATCTAAAATATATACTAAATTAGTACTCATATGACTACAAAAGTCTCACAATTAAACAAGAAGATATATATTTTCAGTAATTATCAGCATTGCGTTTTAGGGAATATTTATTAGCATTGTTACTCATTAAAATACATATGATATCAACTTAGAAAGTTGAGTAAGTGGAGTCTATTACATTAAATTACAAACCAACAAATTGCTATATTTATGATTTATCTACAAAACCAATTAATTAAACATTTCAAATTAAGTCCAAAATCAAATCTCAAAGGACATAACCTTTTGATATATTGACTTCAACCAGAAAAAACTCAAAGGGTAAAGTGGTATTTGCACATAGAAAACTGTCAAAATGAAGAAATAAAAAATATATAAATTAAATTATTGAAAATAAATTTTATTGAAATAAATTATTTAAAAGAAACAATAAACGCACAAAAAGTGCACAAAAAATCAACACACACGCACTGAGTGTGAAATATATAACAGGAGTGTGTTAAAAAGACCACTAACAAAGGAAGCAACTCTCCCTGTCACTTTCTCTCTCAAACCACCAAACCCCCTCTCGATCAAACCACCCTTCTCTCTCACCCACACACAATCACGCCCTGCTATATGTTTCTGTACCTACAACGTATACAATACCTATGTAAATATCTATCTCCAAACACTGTTATGAAATACTTCTGTTGTATAGTGTAGATACTGTATATTTGTAGAGTGTGTGTGTGTGTTGGGAGAGTGCGCGTGTTGGGAGAGTGTGCGCTTGTGTGTATAAAAATACGGAGAGATATAGCGGGATCCAGGCAATGGAGGTGGTACCGGCGGATCCGGTGGCGGAATGGGCGGCGCCGGGCGGAGAAACAGGGCTTGAAGGTTGAATTTCATCTGAATTTCACTTGAATTTCAGTCGATTTTTGCTGAATTGAGAGCGAGCTTTTGTAATGTTGAATTCGTGTGGGGTTTGGTTGTTTTAATGCAGAGCCTATGTGGCAATTGGGCCTTGGTGGAGGGCCCGAAGCGTACCCGGAGAGGCCCGATGAGCCCGATTGTATCTATTACTTGAGGACTGGTTTCTGTGGATACGGCAATCGCTGCCGGTTCAATCATCCCCTGGATCGTGGCACGGTAAAATACGTTGATTTTTTCAAGCTATGATTGCTATGATCATTGGGTAAAGAGCACGGCAGGTTTTGTGTAGATTTGTTTCTAATTTGGGAAAAATATACTTCTATTGTATGGTTGGGGGGGATCTATAATCTATTCTGGTTTCTATCAAATATCACTTAACTAGATTGGGGAAAAAGATTACATTTTGAATGATGGTATGAATATCTTGGGTGAAAATTGAGTCTTTGAGTTTGCCATGGTTTTGGTGAAGGCAATGGTGTAAATCGGGTTCACATGCACTTGGTAGAAATAGTAGTGTCTATATCGACTTGATTTTATGGTAAGTCTGGTAGTATTGGAGTCTATGTTATGTCGATGGATGACGTTCATCGTCTTTGTGATTAAGAAACAGAAATAGTGTAAAGTAGGTAAAAATATTTTTTTATTGACCATCTCAATTTGGTGTATACGCACTATTCATTTTTTTTTTCTATCACTGTTTAGGCGATGGGAGCTCTTAGAGCTGGTGGAGGTGAGTACCCGGAACGTGTTGGCCAACCAATCTGTCAGGTATAATTTATAGATTGTGAATTTGTTTATAAATACAAGTAAATGGAAAAAATCATCAACTTTTCACCAGATAACAATCTGTGAAAGAAAATTTGGTGTCAGTGAGGTGCATTATGTAAATTTTTTATTAATATTTAAAATTAAGGTGTTGATAATGATCATACTGAATATGTAGATTCTATGTTGGCAAAGCGTATTTGCTATAACATGCTAATTTACTAAGTTTTCTGCTCATGTCTATTTAAGGGTTTTGAGCTGAATTGCAAGAATAAAGTCTTGATGTTGGATGAAATGCATGTGCCACATAATGCTCTTAAAGAAATTGTCTATTTATTTTTAGGGTTTCTAGCTTTGATCCATGAGTTTGAATCCCTGAGATTAGCCAAAGTAATCTACAAAATATGCTCCTGATGCATTTCCCGTTTTCCTGTGTGTTTTGGGAGAGTGAGCTCTTTTTACTGAAACATGGCACTACATTTGGGTTATTATCTGATATTGTCTGGTTTGTGTAAATTTCTCCAAGGTAGTTTAGATTTAAAATGGGAGATGCGAAAAAATTTGTTTAAGTCTAAAATTTCATCTCTATGCTGTCATTCTATAATAAAGACAAACTTCTTGATTGAAGACTCCTGTTTATCCTTTTCATGGTTCAAAATTTTAAATGATGAGTCTTAAGGAAAATATCTTTGTTTTTTTATTCTTGCTACATGTTTACACCAAGGTTTATAACTAATATAAGATTATGAAAAGTATCATTGCCTTAAGCAGCTGAGCATACCAGCTACTGGTCATTTCAAAGAGAGATTTTCTCCATGTTAATGATGAGATGGTACTATTTATTATTTGAATCTAGTAGGAATTCATGTTTTCTGTATTAACTATTGAATGAATGATTAACTGGTTATCATTTTGACAATGTCAAAGTTCCAAGATTTATACATTTATCTGAGTTTCAAAAAAGAGGGGGTTGTTATTGAGCAGTTGTATCTTTGTTACATGTCAGGCTTTCATTAGTATCACTTATTTAATTTATTTTTTTTGATGTTTATACACTTTAAACCCTTTTAAGCTCTCTCAGTTTCAACCATTTCTCCGTAGAAGCATCCTTTTTGAGACGTTCTCGTATTTCAGTTCAACATTATATTTTCTTTGTGAAAATTATGGTTTTGTTGTTTCACACCTTTGTAATGGATTTGTAGTACTACATGCGGGCAGGAATGTGTAAATTTGGTGGTTCCTGCAAGTATCATCATCCAAAGCAAGGAGTTGGATCTTCAGCCCCTGTGGCACTGAATTTTTATGGATATCCTCTGCGACCGGTCTGCCTCTTTGGATCATTTTCAGTCTTATATATATTCTATAGCATTATCTATGGATTCTTTTGAGAAATATCTTGCCAGCTGCTGTTTCATAGTCTTCTTTTGGCAGGGAGAAAAAGAATGTTCATATTATGTAAAGACAGGGCAGTGCCAGTTTGGTGTCACCTGTAAATTTCATCATCCACAGCCGGCCAGCATACCAATGCCACTCCCTGGTCCTGGGTCTTTGACTGCTTCAGCAGCTATGCTGACACCAGCTATGTGTCCAACTGGACCATCTCCTTCTGTTCATCAATCTTCTCAACAATATGGGATTATTCAAGGCAACTGGCCAGTTGCCAGGCCTGCCATGCTTCAAGGCTCTTATGTTCCTGGAAGTTACGGTCCTGTGATTCTTCCCCCTGGAGTCGTTCCTGTTCCTGGCTGGACTCCCTATCCGGTAGGTGTTGCCGACACTGTAATGTTTGATGTCCTTTCTTTTATGCTAAATTCTTGAAGTACATGTACAGGCACCTGTTAGTCTGGCGGCCTCACCAAATAATCAACAAACAATTGGTGCAGCCCCGATTTATGGGATAACACAGTTGTCTCCTTCGGCTACTGCCTATACAGGACCATACCTTTCCATTACATCCTCTGCTGGCCCCTCAAGCGGCAGTCAAAAAGAACAATCATTTCCTGAAAGACCTGGCCAACCAGAATGTCAGTACTATCTAAGGAATGGGGACTGTAAATTCGGAACTACATGTAAATATCATCATCCACCAGAGTGGAGTGCGACAAGGACCAATTACATACTTAGCCCAATGGGTCTACCACTACGCCCAGTAAGCATTCATTTATCTCTTGAAGTTTGCTGAGCTTTTTAATTGCCTAGAGATGGCAGAACAAGATGATCTGTCTCTGTGTGCCCGTATCACTCTCCATAATTAATAACTTCTGCATTTCTATGAAGCATCCACAAGTTATATCCTTTTAAGTCGAAAAAATTCCTTCAGTTAGATTTTACTTGGGTGGTTTGTGTGATATCAACACTACCATTTCTTTTGTTTTCTTGTTCTGCTGATACTTCAACAGAGGCTGTTGCTTCTGATAAACCGAAACCTGCATATGGAGGCTTCCATTAGGGCACAACCCCTTGCTGCAGGATTAACTCTGGAAGTTTGAGTTGTATGAGTTTTGGTGGATTTGGAGGCTGCCAGCTCATAGAATTCTTTAGTTATACTTGTCTGCAGACTGTTATAAACTGATTGCATTAAATTGGACAAGTTTCTTTTATTTCTCTTTTTTCATGATTTTTTCAATTATGTGGCATTAACATGTTTTGCCTCAATAAAATGTTATTTTACTTTTTGAGAATAATGATGGTAGATTGGTAGTCTTAATTTGCAGACTGTGATTCTTTGTTTCATTTGTATGATGCTAGGCGATACGTTTGATATCCTCCACTGTGTAAAATATCATACCTCGTGTTTCTAAACATTGTACGCCATTTCTCAGGGTGTGCCATTTTGTTCTCACTACGCACAGAATGGAGTGTGCAAATTTGGGCCCTCTTGCAAATTTGATCATCCGATGAGATCTCTGAGCTACAGCCCTTCTGCATCCTCTCTGACCGACATGCCAGTTGCTCCTTACCCAGTGGGATCCACAATTGCAACTCTGGCTCCATCATCCTCATCATCAGATCTAAGGCCCGAGCTGCTTTCTGGGTTCAGCAACAACTCGCTGTCATCACAAATGTCTTCTTTGAGCAGCTCAAGTGCATCAGTTGGCTCAATATTCTCAAAAACTGGGGCTCTTACTCAATCATATGTTCAGCAGTCGGGGCAGGGCTCGGTCTCTTCAAGTGGTGGCAGTAGCGCAGGTCATGGTGGTGAGACACACACATCAAGCTGAAGTGGAAGGGCCTCAAGCAACTTCCACAAAGCAAAGCTCAAGTTCTTGGGTGCCAGCAACCTTCATCCTTTCAGGTCTTAGTACAACCTTAGCTACTTCCATCATTGTTCATAAATATCACGTGGCTGCCCCTTTTGAAATAAGCCACACATACCCTCTCAAACGATCTCGAAAAATCATATTTAGCTTTTCAACTAAGTCTTTCAATAACATAAAAGCCCAAATCCAATCTACCCCCTTAGCTTAATTCCCACCGCTGCTCGAATTTTGGAGCTTGTTGTCTATTTATGCTATCTTTTCCGGAACGGGAAAGATGAGTCCTCCATTCTCAAATCTGGACATAATTAATGTTTCTCCTCTTTCATCCCAACTTGATCTGGGAGTGAGCATGCTTCTTCTTCTTCTTCTTCCCCTTTTTTGTTTGGGGTTCTTATTCTCGATCGATAAACTCGTAGAAATACAGAAGCAGTTTAATGCTTCCGTTGTATGTAAGATATGTAGTTATGTTGTGAACTATGAATTGTGCTTGAATGCCGCTTCATAAATTATCCATCAAAGAATTCAGAGTAAATCTTGTATTTTTCATGTACAGTATTTATT
The DNA here is from genome assembly GCA_034509125.1 of Monilaria moniliformis. NCBI lineage: Eukaryota > Viridiplantae > Streptophyta > Magnoliopsida > Caryophyllales > Aizoaceae > Monilaria > Monilaria moniliformis. The sequence continues at coordinate 2,268 of JAYDZE010556280.1, read as the reverse complement.
TATTTGCATTATTACCCATTTACATACAGATTACTCTGTATAATATAGATGGCTGGTTATCATTTCACAATATTAGCAGGAAAGTAGACAGCCTATTTCTGACTTGCAGTAGATGTTGTCTGAAATATCATCTGCTTGGCTTTAAGGTTGTTGTACATTTGAGAAGTACCATAATTAATGCAGTAGGTCAAATTGTACATCAAACTTTATCTTACATTTTCTAAGTTAATTAAAGGAATCTCACATTTTTTAGTTAGTTCAAGATCACTTTTTTTTTCTTTCTAAAACTGCATGAAGGAATTAAAACCGGATCGGGTCGGGCTGGAACTTAGTAGTGGGAGGTCGGGGATTTAAATCTTTCATGTTTCTAGAAAGTTCCGGATTCTTTTTTTCCTTTAAAATAAAACCAATTAATCCAAATGTATCATTTATTAATCTTCTCTCTTTTTTTTTTCTTTCTTTCTTGATTTAGTTGTACTTGAGCTATAGACATGATTTTAGGACTGCAAGTCATGAACCATTGCTACAATCTCACGTGACAAATATTTGGCACGGTACTGATTTATCGAAACAGCTGTATATCAAGTACTAAATGTGATGATCATAGTAGATATTCTGCATGTATATATTTTTACGTGCGTGTATTTGTAACTTAAACTTGCTAAATGGCAAACGAAGCAATATCACAAGATAGATATATGGCCATGCAAATATACTATTGGACTTAAAAAAGAAAAAAGAAAAGTGAATCTTCATAGACTTACATAACAATTACCACTCAAAATAGAGACTGTCCCAAGTCAACTAGAGACTGTCCCAAGTCAACTGAATCCCCAAAACAAGGAAAAAAAGACGAGCAACTTTCTGCAGCAGCATTACTCATCATTTGATCAAAATCTCCCCTATTATCTTCCATATTGGTTGGATTGTTAATCATTGCTGAGAGCTCACAAGAACTCAGCTCCCACTGCTGCTGACTGTCCCACAATCCATAGTCAAATTCTTGGTATGTAGAAACATCTGCAGAGGTTTGATCAAGGCTCCATGCCGCTGCTGAATCGAAGAGGTTTTCTTGATGATTCTTTGATGAGAGAGAGGTTTCTTTATTCTTGCTCGAGGAGGTTGGTGAAGGGTTCAAGTAGTTGTTTGGGACAATGCAGTCCAAGTAGCCAGAGCTTGTGTCAGATTTGGACAAGTTGAAGAAACTTTCTTGATCATCATTGGGTGAAGAAGATTCATGGGAATCATGACACACGTCGTGCCCCGACTGGACCCGGCCCCGAGGAATCTCGAGGCTCGCAGTGTTCGTGGCATGGTGCTTGGTAGTTTGTGGTGATGGCTGCAAGAAAGATTGGAGCTGAAAGGGAGTTAAGAGGGAGTTGAAAGTGGTTTGATCAGAGTAGATGAAGTTGGTTCTTGCTTGTGTGCCTTTGATGGAGAGGGCTGCCCTATCATAGGCCAATGCTGCCTCTTGGGCAGTGTCAAAGGTGCCCAGCCAGTGCCTCTCCTTGGTGGTGGGGTCCCGAATCTCGGCTGCGTACCGGCCCCACGGACGCCGCCTCACGCCGAGGAACCGCCCTGGCTCCGGCTGCTTCTTACGGCCCCGGCGGTCGCCTGGCTGCGCTGCTGCCGCCGTGTTGCGCTGGAGTAGTGTGAAGCCTGTGTCAGTGAGGATGGGCTCAAAGAGGGTGAAGGGTTTTTCATGGGAGGGTTTATGTGATGACATTTTTGTTGCAAGAGAATGGGAATGTGTTTTTGTTGTGTTTGTGTTTCTTTTTTTGGTGGTGGTGTGTGTTAAGTGACCACTCTTTTAAAGGCACTGATTTGCAGTGTTTGTTGTATTTAGAGGGTGGCTACATATTGAATGATTGAAAGACAACTTATTTTAATATATTTTTGATAACTTATTGGATTTTTTTTATTTTTTATTTTGGAAGTATTTATTTGGATCACTAGAAAAATAGAGAAGAAAAAAAGTGATCTTTGCCTTTCCGGAGTATCAGATTATTTATATTGACTAGGATTTCAAGATTCTATTATCTTTGACAAAGGGCCTTTCACCAAAATGTTTCAAAAAATTTGCAACACCTAAAGCTCAAAAACATGAATGAAATATGACGACACACACAGACACATATATATATATATATATGCACGAGAGATACCAAGAATTCCAATAGGGATGCCCGGTTTTTTTTGGAACCGGCGGTTCGAACCGGAACCGGAACCGGCGAAAACGGTTAAACCGGAACCGTGAATTCGGTTCCG
>JAYDZE010556269.1:0-13051 GCA_034509125.1 Monilaria moniliformis | reverse complement strand
CGGGTTTCTACCGAAGATTCATCAAGGACTTTGCCAAGATCGCGCGTCCACTCACTCACCTACTCCAAAATGATGTGCCGTTCGAGTTCAATGAAGAATACAAAGAAACCTACAATACACTGAAGAACAAACTGACCAGTTCACCCGTGATGCTGGGGCCAAATTGGGACTATCCATTTGAAATCATGTGCGATGCGAGCGATTATGCTGTGGGAGCTGTTCTAGGTCAAAGGATCGGAAAGAAGAGTTATGTCATTCATTATGCCTCCAGAACCTTGAACGCAGCTCAAAAGAACTACGACACCACGGAGAATGAGCTATTGGCCGTAGTTTTCGCCTTTGAAAAATTCAGGTCATATCTGCGTGGTTTGAAGGTGGTAGTTTACACTGACCACGCCGCACTGAAGTCTCTATTTGGAAAGAAAGAATCCAAGCCGAGACTAATAAGGTAGATTCTGTTGCTACAAGAATTTGATGTCGAAATTAAAGACAAGAAGGGAGCCGAAAACAAAGTGGCGGATCACCTTAGCCGTTTGATTGTTGCCAAAGAAGAAGGAGCCATAACTGAAACCTTTCTAGAGGAGCACCTAAGAACATGAAGAAAAGAAGGACACCCCGAAAGAACCATGGTTTGCCGACCTGGTGAACTACCTTTTAACTGGCCAGATGCCGCCAGCGGGAGTTCGTAACAAGGCACAGAAACTGAAACTGAAGAGTGAAAGCAAACACTACATATGGGACGAACCATACCTATGGAAGGTTGGAATCGATCAAATCATAAGAAGGTGCATTCCCTAGGAGGATTTTGAAAGTGTGTTAAAACATTGCCACTCGTATGCCTGTGGAGGTCATTTTGGTGCACGAAAGACTGCAAGGAAAATTCTAGATAGCGGGTTCTATTGGCCCAGTTTGCACCGGGATGCTTATCTTTTCTGCAAGCGATGTGAGCATTTCTAACTCATGGGAGGAATATCCAGGAGGGATGAAATGCCCCAAGTGCTAGTAGTCGTCTGCGAGATCTTCGACGTATGGGGAATAGATTTCATGGATCCTTTTCCTAGTTCTGCTGGATACCACCACATTCTAGTAGCCGTGGACTACATATCGAAGTGGGTGGAAGCGAAGGCAACAAGAACAAACGAGGGTAAGGAAGTATCCAATTTTATGAAGGGAGTTATTTATAGTCGTTATGGAATCCCAAGAGCAATCATAAGCCACCGTGGATCCCACTTCTGCAATGGGCAGATTGAACGTCTACTGAAGAAGTATGGTATACATCACCGACTTACTAGCCCATATCACCCCAAGCAAACGGGCAGGCAGAAGTGTCGAATCGTGAGATAAAAAAGATCTTGGAAAAAACAGTAGGATCCACGAGTAAAGACTGGAGCATGAGGCTTGATGACACACTCTGGGTTTATCGCACTGCGTACAAAACACCAATTGGTATGTCTCCCTACCGGCTGGTATTTGGAAAAATGTGCCACTTACCCGTGGAGCTGGAGCACAAAGCCTATTGGGCAGTGAAGAAGATCAATATGCAAAGAGCCAAGTGTGAGGAAGAACGGAGGATGCAGTTGCAAGAGCTAGAAGAATTAAGGCTTGAAGCCTACGATGCAGCCATGTGGTACAAGGAAAGAATCAAGCTGAGGCACGATAGGAACATTAGAGCAAAAGACTTTAAAGTAGGCCAGCTTATGTTACTATTCCAATCTAGACTGAGGCTGATACCTAGGAAGCTTAGATCAAAGTGGAAAGGACCCTACACTGTCACTGGAGTAAGAGGTAGCGGAGCAATTGAGATCAAGGGACCAGGAGAGGAATATGAACCATTCGTAGTAAATGGGTAGAGATTGAAGCCTTTCAATTGCCCTACTGACGCGTGCTTGGTCGAGAAGATCTCGCTGCACGCACCCGCTCCACTAAAAGAATAGAAGAAAGAAGGACGTTCCAATCGGGGCGAATCAATGCCAATCAAGAACCGATTGGGAACGCTTCCTATGAAGGAAGTTTTTGTAAATATCTTATCTAGTTTTAAGTTTAATTTTTAGTTAATCTCGTGTTTTTTTTTGTTTGGTTATGCAGGTGCCACGTATGAACAAGCCGATCTAGTGGGGACGCATACAGGGAATGAATGTCATTTTTGAATTGAGGGAGAAAACCCCGAATCAGAAACGACACTTGTGTCAGGCATTAACAGAAGATCGATGGGACAACTGCAGTAAAGACCCAACGGCTAGATGAGGAAACATGCACGAACAGGGTAGCCAGAAGGTCCGATCCTAAAGAACCATTACAATTATGCCTATAAAACCCACTCGCCGAGCCATTCAGATTTTTTCCACTTTCCTTCAAACTCTCTGAACTATAAGCTGAGCTAACCAAAAGACCAACAACCAAACGAAGAGTCAAAATCCCAAATCCACAACTCAAACATGACTGCCCCAAGTTCTAAGAAGCAAAGAACTGAAGAAGAAGATATAATATTCGGAAGGGCTGACTCGTCTGAGCCAGAGATTGAAGATACACTCGTCTTGAGAAGGAGGAGTATGAGACTGGCAGCTGAAGTACAAACTGCTTCTCAAATGGGACTCCCACCTGTTGTCCAGATTGAAGATTCACCGGAAGTTGAGGCAGACCTTACGCCAATACTGGAGGAACCTAGACGAAGTGAGAGGTTCTTAGCAGCTGAGCGATGGAAACCTGCCCCCCACCTGCTAAGTTCGATTTGTTTTTCTTACGAGGTACCCTAATCGTGCATATGCGAGAAGGACGACCTCAATTCTACATGCCGGGCGAGGCTGTGCTCAACACGAGCACATTCATACACATCCCAGAGTCAGAGGGACAAACATCCTAGGGCAGAGGTGAAGGTAATGTGCAGGAACCAGAAATACTGAAGGAAATCCATGAAGAATTGGGTGAGCAAAAATAGCAACTAACTAGGATGGAAGAAGAGATGAAGGAAATGAAAAAGGAATTCAGAAAATGGTAAAAGCTTTGAAGAGATTTATCAAGGGAAGCACCGAAGAAGAACCCCGCGGAGAACCCCTGGAACCACCATGCCCGGCTAGCCCAGACAGAAGGCCGGAAGTGCCAGAAGAAACCAACCCCAACCCATCAGCAAAAGCAAGCACATCCAAGGGAGGATCGCAAGCGCGATCCAGCCGGCGAACCCGGTAAACAGTATTTAGCTTTTCCCATTTCTTTTCTTTTTCTTTTTGTTGTGTGTCGAGTGTTTACTCCTTCACTTGGACATTCGTCCAAGTGTGAGGAGGTTATTTGTTTGTTTGTTTGTTGAGTCTGTTTCTGTTTTATCACCATATAAATGCATGAATATGGTAGATTATAGGTCATCCATACTTAGGCTAATTATTGTGAATTGAGGATGATGAACCCAACTGCCCAGATCACCTCCTATAATCGCGAGACTTGAGCCTTAAGCGGGGCAGCCCCCACATCTTTATTTTTGAGAGATGAGGAAAAATGAAACATGTTTTAGATATTCCAAGGTCGATAGGCAAATGATAGAGGCATAGGGTATAGCCATTTGAGCCTAATTCTTTCGAACTCCTACCTAATCAATATGACCCTAGTAGCCCAGTTTAAGCCGGATCTTACCTTTCTTTATTCATAAATACGAAGCTTAAACAGTCGAAAAAAAACAAGAGGGAAACCACTGATTAGGGAGAGTTGAGCAAGTAAGAGGCAGGCTGAATTGAAAAAGAGAAAATATGTTGAAGTGCAGAAAAATTGAGGGAAATAAACTAACCCTGTTCGAAACATTCAAAGAAAAAATGCACCAGAACAGAGCCTGAAGCCACTCATTAGGGCTATTTAAGCCAATTCGCACCCCCTCAGAAGGACGAATGTGCAACTTAGAACAAATAGGGCCTAACCTTGAATATCAAAAGCCCCATTATATCCTAAGAGAAAGTCCTTTAGATGCCCAGTAGACCGCGAAAATTTAAAAACATGCGAAATAATAGCGCTTGAAGAGAGAATCACCCTTGAGCGAAGTAAGGGAGTGAACTACAACTAGGGCAGTTGACTATTAACTCAGTTCGTATTAGGCGAGGACCTTCAATCTGCCCGATCAAAATGCTATCTATATGGTGATTGCTTTTTCTTTCTTTTATGTGTTCGTTGTTGTCCTTAGTCTGTGTTTTCTGTTTCTTTTCTCTTTCGTCTTATTTTCATTTGTTTTCGTCCTTTGAGTCGGGGGAAAAGCTATTTACCGGGCGTTATTTGGCCTATTTCAAGTCGACTTATGCTTGAGGGCAAGCCTGCCTTAAGTGTGAGGAGAATTGACCCTTGTGGGGATATCAGCACTGGTGATCTGGGCGAAGCAGTGGGTAGAAGGAGGAAGAGTAGAAGGAAATAAAAAGCGAAGACACAGCAACAACTAGCCTAGACGGGCGATAAAAATGCACAAGAAAAGACACGCGCATATCCGAGGACAAAGCCTCAGCGTAAGGATAGTAGGGGTGCGAAGCACTAGAATTCTGCCCCCACAACAAGGCTCTATAAAAGACACTTATTGAAGCTGAAGCAAGGGGTTTTGGTTGAAGAGTGACGCCTCCGATCATTATACCACTTTAATTGCTTTTCTTAGAATAGCTTGCTTTACATTTCTTAGCCTAGCCGAACTTTAGTTTAGTGCTTAGTTGTAGTTGTTCCGCTGTATTTCCTTGCTTGTTGAATTACATCGTGACAATGTAACCAAACAAGTTTTTATCCTGTTTTAATCTAAGTTCAGTTCAAGTTCCATTTAAGTTTCATGTCGTTTTAGCTTTCGCTAGTTCGCGGGTGTAAGGTGACATTACAACCGAGTCCTAGTTTTATCCTCCTTTCTTTAATTGCTTTCTAGTGTTAGTCTTTGTTTTCTTTCACTAAGTTCGCGGGTGTAAGGTGACATTGCAACCGAGTACTTAGTTTTTTTTGTTTATTGCTTTAAGAGTTAGTCCGTCTCGTCTTACTAGTCGCGGTCGTATGGTGACAGTGCGCCCGAGGCTTAGCTTGCCGTGGTTCTTTTAAGGTTATGTTCTCTGTTTCCGTTTGCTAGTTCGCGGCCGCATGGTGACACTGCGTCCGAGTCCTTAGCTCTGTTCCGTTTATTGCCTTCATATGAAGTAGTTTCTTTCCCTTAGCGAGTTTGCGGTCGTATGATGACAGTGTCCCCGAAAACTAGCTTGTTCCGTAGATAGATCTAAAGGTTTCCGTTTCTTTCAAGGTATTTTCAAGTGTTGTTCCGTACTTAGCCAGTTTAGAATCGTTTTGCGCTTGCAAGTAGTTTAGTTTTGCTCTGTTTTCTTAAACTCAGTACGTTAGTTTAGGGCAGTTTGTAGGTAGTTTTTACCGCTTTCAGTCCGTAGTTGATCACGACCGGAGTCCTCCAGAGTTCATCTGGTTAAATTCCAGTATCTTCATCCTTTGCAAGTAGGAATGAGGAGCTGGAAGGGATGATGTCCTTGATTTAGTTAGTTTACAGCTTTTGGTAGTGATTTCAGATAGTGTAGTTGCAACAAGGTACATTCAGGGGTAGTTAGTACCTGATTAGGGACCACATCATCCTGTTTTGCCACCTGTTTTCTTTTCCAGCGCACCACCTTTTCCTTTTTCAGTCAGTTAACTAATTTTCTCTCTTTAGCAGTCTGTTTTAGATTAGTTAGAGTCTTTCTTTCGTTTAGAATAGTTAATCTTGTTCTCATTTTAATTTTTCTTGCACCTTTTAATTCCAGAGCCACCCGTCGTTAGGCCAGTTTAAACCGCAGTATGTTTTAGTAGTGTCTGTTTGTTTCAGTAGTTAAGATTCCCAAGTCTTTTCGTAAGTTTATTTCTTTTTTCTTTTTCCAAAAATACCCCAAAATGCGTGGCGGCATCGCCAAAACCCAAAAAGCGCCCTCAATCTGGACTGGATAAACATCTCTCTGTGGGATCGACCTCCGTACTTACCACTTACTAATCCATAGTACTTGGGGTGTAAGGAGAAAATATAGATATATTTGGTCCGGGCAATTCGTGCATACCACCCAACGACAACGCAAAAAACCCGCTGATCACACATCTTCCCGTATACTAAGTGATAAGGGGACATTCTAATAGGAGTTTTCTATGCCGTTCGTAGGCCCATAGTGCATCGTTAAGTTTCATGCTCCAATACTTTCTAGAAATTCCCACCGTTTTCTCAAAGATATTCTTAATTTCTTGATTCGAGATTTTAGCCTGTCCTTTAGCTTGAGAATGGTTGGTATGGGCTGGAACACTTGTGGTGTACCCCATACTTTTTGAGGAGTCCTTCAATCTGCCTGTTGCAAAAGTGGGTTATGCGGTCACTGATGATGGCTCGCGGGATTCCGTACCAACTGAAAATGACACTCGTTAAAAACACTGAAACCTCATTGGCTTCGTTTGTCCTTATCACCTTGGCTCCCCCCATTTCAACATGTAATCCACCCCCAACAGTATGTAGTTGTTTCCGTAGGAACTAGGAAATAGGCCCATAAAATTCATCGCTCATACATCGAATACTTCACAAACTACTACTGGCATCTGGGGCATTGCATCCCTCCTGGACATTCCGTCCGTTAGTTGGCATTTCTCACATTGCTTGCAAAATAGAAATGCATCCCGTTGCAAACTGGGCCAGTGAAACCCGTTATCCAGTTTTTTTCTTGCCATCTTCCTAGCACCAAAATGCCCTCCGCACACATAGGAGTGGTAATGTTCCAACACACTTCTATGGCCTTTTTCGGGAATGCACCTTGTGATTATCTGATCCGCCCCGACCTTGCACAAGTAGGGGTCATCCCACAAGTAGTATCTGCTTTCACTTTTCAATTTCATTCTCTTTTCTTTACTGAGGATCTCAACGGATGGTAGTTGGCCATTTGACAGGTAGTTCACCAGAAAAGCGTACCATGGCTCCTTTGGGCTAACAGCACCTCCTGAATTCACTTGTTGCGTTTCACTTCCCTTTTCGGTGGCTTCTTTCTCATTTAGGGTATATAGATGCTCTTCTCAAAAAGTCTCACCAAATTCAAAAGGCACATCATTCTGGAGGAGTTGAGTAAGTGGTCGTGCTATCTTGGCAAAGTCTTTGATAAATCACCGGTAAAATCCTGCATGCCCAGAAATCCTCGGATCTCTCGTTGGTTGGTTGGGTAGGGCAGTTTGGCAATGACTTCCACCTTGGCTTTGTTGACGCGGATTCCTTCTTCGGAAACGAGATGGCCTAGCACAATCCCTTCACTCACCATAAAGTGGCACTTCTCATAGTCTAGAATTAAATTCCTCTTCTCGCATCTTGCCAAGACCAAATCCAAATGTTGCAAGCAATGTTCAAAAGTTTCCCCATAGACAGTGAAGTCGTCCATGAAGATCTCCATGCATTCCTGATCATATCTGAAAATATACTCATCATACATAGCTGGAAGGTTCCAAGAGTATTGCATAGCCCAAATGACATCCTCCGATAGGCGTACGTTCCAAATGGGCATGTGAAAGCAGTCTTCTCTTAGTCATCGGGGTTCACAAAAATTTAAAAGTAGCCACTATATATGTCCAAGAAGCAAAAGAATATCTTCCCCGCCAATCTTTCTAACATTTGATCAATAAAAGGCAAGGGAAAATGATCCTTATGAGTGGCGGTGTTCAATTTTCGGTAGTCGATGCACATGCACCAACAAGTTATAAGGCATGTCGGCACCAGTTCATTGCGCTCATTTTCCACCACCTGAATTCCAGACTTTTTCGGCACCTTATGCACAGAACTTGCCCATTTACTATCGGATATTGGTTAGATGATACCCATTATCCAATAACTCAAAACTTCATTAAGGATGGCTTCCCGCATATTTGGGTTCAATTTCCTTTGCGGTTCTCTGTTTAGTTTTGCATCATCCTCTAAGTGAATGTAGTGCATTCAAATGACGAGGCTGATTCTCTCCAGGTTAGCTAGTTTCCACCCGATAGCCTTCTTAGGACTCCTTAACACTCTAATCAGTTGGGCTTCCTCCTCCCGTTCCAGCTTGCTACTGATGATTACGGGTAGCTCCTAGGTAAACATACTTCAATTCCTGGGGCAGAGGTTTCAACTCTGCAGGCTCTGACGTGTTTTCCTCCAACACAGTTGTTCCTTGGGGCGACAAACTGGGCATATCGAACCCATCCCTGAGTTCTGGTTGCTCCATTGTATAAAGTTCATGGATTTCAGCCTTGATCTCTTCATCGGTTAACCCTTGTGACTGTAGGAGTTTGCTCATTCCTCCGAGCCTTGGTTTGGTCGAAATCATTCCCTGTTCTTCAGTTTTTGCCTGGAAAAGCTTAGTCTCAAGGTATCCTTGAACTATAGGGTCAATCACATCCACAAACTGGGCATTTTCAATGTCCAATGGTTTTTCATAGCCTTGTCAATACTGAATGTGTACTTGTCTCCATGATAATCCAAGTAGATTGTACCATCATACACATTAATGATAGTCTTTGTTGATCTAAGAAAAGGCTTCCTAACAAGACTCCACTAAAATCATCAGGTGATGACTCATTCATTTTTATCACATAAAAAATCTGTTGGATACAAGAACTCATGCACCTTAACTAAGACATTTTCCAACATTCCCTCTGGGCAGATGCATGTCCTATCAGCTAATTCAATGACAGCCCTAGTTTCTATTAGCTCTACTCAAATTAAATTATTATACATAGACAACGGCATAAAATTTATGGAAGCACCCAGATCACACATAGCATTTTCAATTAAAACTTTCCCTATTCGTATTGGCAAAGAGAATATACCTAGGTCGACGCCTTTACTTGGTGGTTTCTTCTGGATAATTGCCAAGACATTCTCCCCAATCACTATCTTCCCTTCTCCCCTGGATTTTCCTGGAATGAAATCTTTGACAAATTTCCCAAAAGGGGGAACCCTTAAGGCTTGGAGTAAGGGTAGATTTATTTCAAGTTTGCTGAAAATTGACACAAAATCAACAAGATCTTCCTTGTGCTTCTTTTAGCCCAATCTGCCTGGGTAAGGGGGTGTTGCTTGAGGTTTCGAACTGGCCTGCTTGTCTGTGATTTTCTCGTTCTCCAATACTGGTGCACTGGGCAGCTGGGTGGTGGTTTCCTCAATTTCCTTATTTCTTTCATGGAGTTCCTTCTTCTTGGTTGGATCCAGCTCCATCCCTGGCCTAAGAGTTATCTTGTTCATGTTTTCCCTGTTTGGCTGTTGAACTTGGGTAGGGATCCTCCCTTCATTTCCCCTAAGTTCATTCGTGGTCACTGCCCATTAGGTCATTTGCCCCGTCAAAGATTCTAGGCTAGCCTTTTGCTCCCGTTGGGCATCTTGAACCTTATGCACAACGTCATTGTTGGATTTCACATTGTTCTACATAAATTATTGTGTGTGTATAAGTTCTGCCATCATGTCTTCCAAATTCCTAGGTGGCCTGGGCTGCCATGGTGGCGGGTGGTTATTATGAGGTTGAAAATTCCTTTGGTGTGGTGGGCGGTAGGGTTGTTGATTGTGCAAGTTTTGATTGTTTTGGACATGAGGTGGACAATTGGGAAGCTGCTGATGTTGGTTTTGAGGTGCCGGTTGATTAGACTCCGTCCATCTGAAATTTGGGTGATCTATCCATCTAGGGTTATATGTTGGGGCAAAAGGGTCACGCCTCTTTCTCTGATTTTGCTAGTTCCACGTATCATTGATTTGGACCGTTTGCTCCAGTTCTTCTATTCTGGAGTACGACAAAATGTGGCCTGGTTTCCCACAGGCTTCACACACTTCTTCGGGCACTGGTCCTCGTACAACCTTGTCTAGTACCGTGGTCAGCATCTTTTCCAACTTGTTGATTTTGGCTTCAATTTTTTCCTCCAACTCGTCCGGGTTGGCACTAGCATGAGCTAGCCACGTAAAAGTTAGACGTTTTGCTCCTTATACTCTCTTGTAGCGTCCACCAACGTTTGGATCATCATTCTGGCTTTATTAACTCGTCTTGTGGAGTATCGTCCCCCACTAGATGAGTTTACTAAGATTTCGATTCCACAGTCATCCCTTGGGAAAAGTACTGATGTAGAACTCCATCCGATAGCTTGTGGTTTGCACAACTGTCCACCAGTCGTTTGAAGTGTGCCCAGTATGAGTTCAGGGGCTCATCGAACCATTTGGACTCCAGTAATCTCCTTCTTTAGGGCGTTAGTTTTTGTAGCAGGGAAAAAATACTCCATGCACATCCTCATCATTTCCAGCCAAGTTTTCTATCGAGTCTGGCTGTACACTTGCGAACCAGGCATTTGCCTCCCCGACAATCTGAACTGTTCCTTAGTGATTCCGCCGAGTATTTTATGGATTCGACACATCTTGATGAACTCGCTCAAAATGTTGTACATGTCCTCATTTTTCTTCCCGTAAAATTTTGGCAGCACATTCTGCAGAGTCAGCTTGATTTCTATCGGCGGGGTTCCTACGGGCAGGTTGATAGGGGTTGGGGGGTCATCAGTAACATGGCAGGCGAGGTCCTCCAAACGGGGGTCTTCCTCTCTGTCCGCCATCTTCTCCTTGATTCTAAACACTTGCATTGGGATTATTGCAATTCCTTCCTCCTCAGATTCCACTCCTTCAGATAGGGCAGCATACAACCCTTTCTTGCCTTGAGTTAGCTTCTTCACGGTTCTATCGATCTCAGGATCGGACAACTAGTTAGGACGTGAGGACCTTCTCATGAACTGAGAAAGAAAGAAAAGAAAAAGAAAAAGAGTTAGAAATGATATTTACATAAACACAACTCAACTAAGAATAAACTCCATTCCTCGACAACGACGCCATTTTTGATCGGGCTCATTTCTTCCGTGTTCTACGGTGAGTGTCTCGAGTCTTGTACTTCCCTTCGAAACCCTCAGTTTGGCCAGGTTGTAACTCGTGTGTCGTTGAAACCACGAAGACTTGATCAAAAAGATTTTATGTTTCCCACTTTACTGCCACACTAAAGATAGTATTTGGTAAGGTGGGTATCGGTCCTACGAGGAATGTGTTTGTTTAGAACTACTTGAGTGTGTTTATATGTGTGATATCGGTGATGCCGCCACGCTTGATTGGGATGTGGGGAAACTAAATATGTGCGATAAATAATGGGGATTGTTTATACTAGGCTAAAAATACAAAGATAGGCAGTTAACAACTATGACTTAATTAGGTGTATGAGTATGAACTAGGCAGTTAAAAGGCATGTCAGACAAGTTTAAAAGACACTTAAACTAAGTTACAAAAATTGAACAAAGCTTAATTAACAAGTCCTAAATGTATAAACTAACCTACTTACCAACTATTTAACTCAGATGATTAAAAACAATTAAGCATGGCTACAGGTCTGCACTGGTGGTTAAAGCGTTTTTGAAAAGTAAGTTGCAGTCAAACCCCTTTCCTATCTAAGTATGCGACAACATGGTACAATATCTGATTCACTTGCTTTTATCCATTTTGGGTAATTGAGGGTCTGGGGAGTTTGTTCGCACTTTAACACTTTAAACTAAAAAGTAAAGTGGTACTTGCAGATAATTAAAACAATAGGGACCACAACAGTTCATCCCTTCCAGCCTCCCAAACCCTAATTGCAGAGATGGAAGACCAAAATTCGCCTGAAACTGCTCGGGCGGGACTTCATCAAATGAAACTACAACCAAAAGTATATCAAACGCCTTCAAGCTGGCCTAATGGAACGTCCTACCTACTTTCTACGCTAAAACAAACTTGAAACAAGGCTGAAATGATAAATCTACTTTCTATCCTAGCTACAAACACGTTTAAACTAAAACAAAAACTCAAAGAGAACATGATTTCAGGTGACAGGATTAAATAAGCTAGATAACTTAGAAATATTTATGGAAATCTTATAACTACAGAAGCAAGATTAAAAGTTCAAACACAACTTAAACTTAAAAACAACAAGTTAACAAGAAATTACAACTAAGTTTGTTTGTTGGTTCCAATGAAGGAATTCCCTACTCGGGATCTACTAGGTTTATATAACAAAATCTTTTATGCAATTAATTCTTCCTACTTTATACTAGAATGCAAGTAAGCATGCTTTAAAGGAACTTTAAATCCTAAAACATGCTTCTAGTTGGTTTTTCGATTTTTACCTAGTTGAATCTCCAAAGATTCGACGATGGCTCGCTCCTTCTCCACGTAAAGATCGTTGATCTCTTACCTTGGAACTTCTAATCTATTCCCTACTCCTAGGTTTGAATATTGTGATGGAACAATTTTATTCAAACCTATAGGACTTGAAAGAGAATGAAGAAGGCAATGAACTAGGTTTGACAACTAGAGGTTTTCGAAAATTTTGTACTATGTGTGCTAGTGTGATTTTCAAAATCCTCACTTAGGTTTAGGTTACAAGTGTTTACTCTTCATTCCCTTCTCCTATAAATAGAGTTATAATGGGCCAGATTAGGGATCCAAGAAAATTTGGACTGGGCCTCCCTGTTGGGCTTCACTAATTAAATTGAGTCCCAATTTAATATAAGCCCAACAGAATATTAATTAGTACCACTATAGAAATTAATATTGGCTTACCCGTCGAAATCCAAATTACAGAAAATCTGGGCTTCCTTTTTAATTAACTCATTTATCGTGTTTAAGATTCTAATAACCATTAATTAATTTAAACCTGCTGCTGGTTTTAATTAATTTATATATTTTACCAAGAGTTCTCCAGTTCAAAATTCTTTATTTATTATAATTTGGAATAAATTCCAAGACGGCCGGGCTTCTGTATAAGAAAACTTTTTATTGAACTCCTCTTGGAGATATTATCAACCCGGACTCTCACGAGACATGATTCAGCGTAATAACAATCCTAGCACCTCTTAGTTATTAATTACCACTGCCCAAGATATTAGGATTCTTGGACTACGAAAAGCCCGCACCTTTTGATAAATCAAAGCAATGCATAATCATGAATGTATGCTTAATGTTATATACAAAGATTAAGAAATAAACATCACCGAGATCTCGTCTTTCAGTAATCAGCAAGAAAGACTTATCTCTCGT